>CAXIWS010000425.1:25803-38836 GCA_964036195.1 Sphaerolaimus hirsutus
CAAATACTGGTATTTTTGGAAAACATAAACGTAAACGTAAATACCTTTTCCAAATCAAAAGTATAAATACTAAAACGTAAGGTATTTTTAAAATACCGGAGAAAACGTAAAATAAAACGTAAACGTAAATATTACATTCAGTGCTTCCGCTATCAGAGAATACAAAAACACAATGTGTTTTCTTACAACATTATGGATGTTCATATGATCTCCATCGACATTTTCTGCTTTAATGCCTGTATTTTATATATATATATTTAGAATGATGGGATCGGGATATTGAATTGGGATTGGAGTTGACATTTTGCATCATTGTCAACTACTGGGTGTAGGGCCATAAGGTGCCAATTCCGTAACAGGAGAACTATAAAAATTTTCAATGAGAAGTAATGGCAAGTTGAATGGCAAGTAAAAATTGAAAGAATAGTGAATGTGTAAGTGAAATAGCAATTTAAAAGACATGGTCAGTCATGAGAAAACACTAAAAATGTTACTGACTTTTATTTGCATTTCAGTTTTCCCTCACAAAAATACTTTCCTTCAACTTTTTACTTTTCACTTGCAAATTGGTGTTTGAGTTCTCCAATTGCGGAATTAGAACTCCTCAACATTAGAACATGTTGAACTCATCATAATACACTACATTTATCAAACAATACGGTTCCGTGTAGCAAATTTTTACGTTTTCTCTGGTACCCGGGTAATTGTGCCAAGAAAACGTAACAAAACGTAATGGTATTTTTGGGAAGCGTAAACGTAAACGTAAGTATAAATACCCGAATAACCGGGTATTTCGTGTAAACGTAAATACGTTTTCGCAACTCTGGAAATGAAAGATGGCATGCACATCTCATGGTGGATTTGACAATTTAAGTTTCGACATTTAAGTATACCTTATTACCTTGAATAACCCCCCCCCTTGAATTAACTCCTCTCAAAATGGACTGGTGAAATAATAAGCCCCCGTCCCCCTCGAAATACCCCCTCCGGGATGATGTACATCATGTATCCAATGTACATGATGTATTTATTACTGCTAATTTGCATCGCAGCTACACATAGACTGTACTAGGTTGTGTAGCTGACTACATGTTTATTTCAAATATATCCTGTTTGTACGCATTTATAACCTGTTTTGGGTACGTAAATCCCTACTATTTTCTATGATCCTTACAAAACTTTCTGACGCAATAATAATGCCCATGGGGGTATTTCGAGGTAATATGGTAGTTGTAGTTCAAATCAATTCCGTAGTCTTCCATACAGTGCACATCCATTGAAGAATTTTGGAGTACTGCGTAAATTGTCGTTTCTGGGCATTTTGTTGCTGGTGTTGTGATGTTGATGTCCTCATTGTGGACATTTTTAAGGACTATTTTGACACTTGAATGAATACACAAATGTTATGTGGGGTTAAAACATGTGCAAAACCAATATTTTATAAGAAAACCACTGTTTCCAGATCGAAATGCTGTAAATCAAATTTTTTTGGGGGAAAACTTGAATTTTTTGGAAACAAGTTTTTACAAAAAACACAGAAATAAAAACAGAGTAATACGAGTTTTTTTCAAGAAAAAAACTCAAAACACAGGTATTCATTTTTGAAAAACTCAAAACACAGAAAGTGTTTTTTTGGAGAACTTACCCATCGTTGGTCCCAAGCCATGTAAAGTGTCAAAGATGTCATATGAAATGGAATGGAAAGTGTCAATTTTCATGAAAATGTTAAGTAAAGTGTCAATTGTCATGACAAATATAAAAAGTGGAAACTGTAAAGCAAATTGTATCCTAATCTTATCTTTTTGTATCCAAATCTTGTTGTTTTTGTAACCAAATCTTTTGTGAACATTTGGATAAAAAAACATAAGACTATACCAAAATATGAGGTTTGGATACCAAAACATAAGATTCAGATACACAATTTACACTCTGCATGACATTTGTCATGACAATTATACTTTGCTTGACATTTGAGATGCCAATTGACTCTTTACTACATTTGTCATGACGATTGACACTTTGCATGATGTTTTACAAATGCCCCCAGCACACTCCAGTAATCCTTCTACTGAAAATGCAAATTATTCTTATCAATAACTGTAACTTAACACTTGCAACTAGCTAACAATACCTACAGCATGCAACTTTTGCAAAGCAATGGAAAAATTTGTCACACGTTTTTCATGTTTAGGTCTAATTATCACATTTGTCTGACCTTGCATGCAAGATTCAGATTTTTTTGTAAAATTTCTGTTAAAATTTTTGTAAAATTTTTGTAAAATGGTCAATTTTATTATTATATTATTATTTTGGAATAAAATAAAATAAAATGAAACAAGAATAAAAAATAAAATAAAATACATTTTTATAAAATTTTTATACAATTTGTATAGAAATGATTTTATAAAACCAACCCTGGTGGGGAACGGAGGGGTGGGCGCAGGGTTGGCGGCACGGCCTGTTATTATGGCCCCACGATGATTGGAGCTTATGGGGCGACGCATTATAAGAGGAAGTGTGAGTTAAATGTTGGTTTTTTAGCATAGTTTGGCCCTGCATAAAAATGACAATCGAAAATTGCAAAGCTGATAAGACTGGTTTACACGCATTTAAGCTGGCAAGAGTACCACAGCAAAAAATAGATCCGTGAAGCGTGTGGAAGCGGGCTGGATGCGCGTGAAGCGGCGCGCTTCCACACGCTTCCACACGCTTCCACCAACATCACGAGATTCTGGGTGAAGTGTCTTCACCTATCTTCACCGCGCGCTTCACGCACATCCAAGCATGTGGAAGACACTTCACGCCGCTGGCGCTTCCACACGCTTCCCCCGCGTATAAATTTGCGTGGGAGCGCCATATTAAAAAGCGTGAAGTGCCTTCACGCATTTTTTCGTGATGTATGTGGAAGCGCTGACATGCTTGGTGAAGCGTTCGGGAAGTGTTGGCGTGAAGACACTTCCCGACGCTTCACCGCGCATCCACACACCCATTTTTTGCTTTGTACGTGAGTTTCCACATTGCTGAGTTTCAACAGTTCCATGCTTTCGACATGTTTTTGGTATCATTTATTTTTAGCTATACCAGAGCAATGTACAGTAACATACCATATATTTAAGTCAAATATTGCAATAACTGACGAAAATCTGAAAATAATAAAACTACGTAAATAATCTAGGTTTAGGTAAATGTCAATTACGTTAATCATTTTATGCACAAACATATTATTTATCACATAGTATAAAAATAAGACACATTATCCATTTTTGTACAAATTTTCACAAACACAACAACAATATTACTGGTGTACCACATACTGAAAACAGTGAAATCTTTTAGTATTTAGTGCCCATGGGGGCTGACTGAGATTTATTTATTTGGGAAGACTGTGATATTGAACTGAGATACTGACATTAAAACTGCGATGGTATTTGATTGGCCCTGGCACATTTTTGCAAGCCTGGCTGACAAAAAAAAACAATAATCAGGAAACACAAATCAATATACCTAACTTGAGATAAAGGAATCATCAGTATGTTAAAAATGCGTGGGCCAATTAAATTTTGCAATTAAATTCACTTGAACCATGATTCAAGTCTAAGCCTGTATACCATCATCATTCAGTCTGACCAATCTTATGTTCCCCCCAGCTAAATGTTGCATTGATGGCAAGTTGATGAAAATCCTGCATGGAGGTGTCCATCTGCGGGCACTTTGGCTCGGTTTCTGGTTCCAGCTGTAAATTTGGGGGTGCCATTTTGAGTGAGTGTGTTAGGATGGTGTGGGCATGGGGTGATTCTTGTTCTATGCACATCCTGTTTAGAGTGTTGGGATCTTGAGATTGAGGGACAATTTGAGGGACCACATTGAGATTTTGAGCATTTTTACATTTTTCCTGTGATTTTGAGTTTTCAGTGGGGGATTGTGGAAAGAAAATGTTCTCAGTGTATAGTCAAACCAACTTGATTGGAACTCTTTTAGGTGCTGTGTACAGCGGACCTGCCAGTGCGTAGTGGCAAAACATTGTTACAAAAATCATGGTTATTGTGTTCATTTTGCAGTTCACTTTTAGATTTAGATATGTTGCTGCAAATGTTTAACTTGAACATGTTTACAACATTGCTTTCTTATATACCTACCCAGGTGCCTGAACATGAGAAAGCAGATTCTTACTAGAAGTTTCTCCCAATTATTTAGAAGTGGATAGAAACTCCCAGACAAAACTTCCACTTGAGTACCATTCGAGATTGTTCCAATGATGAACACATCAGTAAAATGGCAATTTGATTCATGTTTCTAGAAAAAATTTACCTCTAAGAATGTTTCTACAACATACCTTGTTGCTGTAAGTGCTTAGGGAATCTTCTGGAACACAGCTGGCAGAACTGTTATTAGCCGGTTGCTGTGTAGTTGGATAGTTTACTTTTATTGCATTACAAGTGTTATGTAATTGTTAACATTTTTGGAAACCTACAGCTTTTAAAAACATCACATTTTGAGTGATTTTTTTGCCAACTCGGGGTATACTTTATAACACAGGGTATACTTTCACGGTCAGCCTGCGCTGCACACATGTTTACCAGTTTGGCTGAAAGAGAAAACAAAAAATTTAGCCAGAAAATGGAAAAAAGGCAGAAAAACTGAAAATTTAGCCAGAAAATGGAAATGGAAATGGCAAATGGAAATTTTGCCTGCAGAAAATGGAAAACAGAAAGTTGACACCCTACGTCTGTGTACGTTCCAAACAAAGATTTACCGTATTTCCTCAAAATACCCCACCCCGTTCTCTGCTAGCCTCAGAGAGCGAAAATTGCACAAACCATCAGAATCAGAACATATTATATTTTCGAGTGAACTGCGTGCTAAGTATGCTGCATGCAAAGTATGCCCAATGCAAAAGATAGGAGGCACAAAGTTCATAGGGTCATTGTACCCGATTTGTGAATGATTTCACACAGAATGCGGACACTTTTAATTTGCACGTGCAGTGTCCTGTGAATAAAGGTAGTTTCGTAACAGCTTCAAAAGTTACACGCTACACGCTACAGCCGTGACCTACTAACTCACTCGCTTTCTACTGTCTGGATTTTGCTCATGGATTTAGCAAAATTGATGCTCGCCATAGTCAAGGCATGTGATCTTGGGTAATGTTTACCGAACCCCCCCCCCCCCTAGAGTTGGGAATTTCAAAATTTTCGGTTCCGGTTCTCGGTTCCAAAAGATTTCAGTTCGGGTATCGGTTCTCGGTTCCTGAAAATTTTCGGTTCCGGTTCTTGGTTAGGTTCTTAAACTCAGTTCCGGTTCGGTTGTCAAATGATCAAAATTTCGGTTCCGGGTAATAAAATAACCGGGTATCGGGTAATAATCAGCTGAACAATAGAAAAACAATATACAAGAAAAACAATAAAGTTTACATGTGTAAGTACATTGGTTGGATATTTAATACTACAGGAGCATATCACAGTTTATTATTTCATGGTAGAATGCAGAAATCAGAGTTGTTATAATAATACTGGTATTTAAAAAAGTGTAAAATAAAACATACGTTTTCTGTACTCGCATACTTTAAAAAGTACACGAGTAAATGAGTACTGGTATTTTTTTCTGGAGGAAAGGTAAATGTATTTATGTAGTATGCGAGTGAGTACGCGTATCATTTTGAGTACAAACATAAATAACTGTTGCCAACTATGGTTAAAACTGCCAAAAAACCAATGAAAACTACTACCAGTTATAATGTGTATACTGCAGCGACATTACACCTTACAATGAAATCTACCATATCCCATCTGAATAAGCGAACATACATAAAAAATTTCATCATCTTTATCAAAAACATTTGATAAATATGATGAAATTTTTCTATGTTTGTTCTTTTATTCAGGTGGGATATAGTAGATTTCATTGTAAGGTGTAATGTCACTGGAGTATATGTGAATGTGAAGTATATTGCAGTATATTGCATGCAATAGTCTGACGTGAAATGTCAAGTTGTTCCCTGACGTAAAATTATGACGTGGAATGATAAAAATTGAATTTTTCAATTCACTCTAATTGTGGCTGATAACACTCAGTATTGGACACGATTAAGGTATTGATTCATATATTATCCTTAGAAAATTGTAGACCCGTAGCATGATCCACACTCGTGTTATTAATTTCACGACATCATTTCACATCGTCATTTCACGTTGAATCGACGCTGAGCTCTAATTCCCGCTTAAGTGCCGGTTGACAGTTCCGGTTCGGTTCACAAGGTCAGTTCCGGTTCTCGGTTCCAAAATAGTGCTCGGTTCTTGGTTCGGTTCGGGTCGGTTTGGTTCCCCAACCTACCCCCCCTCTATTTGGTCCCCTGAAAGGTGGGGTAGATATTTTGGCTCCAAAAAGCGGAAACGGAAAACGGAAAGTTGACACTAAATAATTCCATTATCGGCTGTCATTCCCGCACCCTGTAAAATGTCAAGTGTCATGCATAGTGTGAAAAGTCATCTAAAGTGCCCCTTAAAATGTCAAACATCCGATAAAAAATAAAAGTAAGGGCATTTTACAGGGTCCGGGAGTTTTACCGTGTTCTGTCTACACACGCCACCCAACAAGGAATCGGGCGCGCGGCACATTGTGGGGAAGAATGTGAGTGTGGTCATCAATACAGGTGCTGAAGATTGAACATTGTGAAAATGTTGTCAATTGAACATTATGCGAGTATTAAAACTGTTTCTTATTGGCCAATAGAAATCTTTATTAGTCTCGACTCGATAATCGCAGACATAAATATTCATGTGAACTGTGTATGCAGTCATGTGACATTCAAGTAGAAAGTTGATGGAATTTTTCGTTCTGTTGTCGAGCAGTCTAGTAAAGGTGGTTGAGATTATTTCCCCCTTCGAACTCTCCAGCTATTTATGCTGGCAGGGGTCTACAATGGAGGGGTGTGGGTTCACTTCAGTGCCAAAAATATGCCCAACTCTATCCATCTATCCAACAGTAGAGATGGAACAAACGTTTTTTTTTTCAACGACCCCAGTTTAAAAAACGGTTTGATGCTTGCGTTTTTTAAACAACATTTTTTATTCAAAAATTGGTTTGATGCTTGCGTTTTTTTAAACAAGTTTTTTTTATTAAAAAAATGGTTTGATGCTTGTGTTTTTTTCAAACAAAGTTTTTTTATTTTTAAGAAACCGGAGACGATTTTTTGGTACCATCCCCTGGACCCCCCCCCCCCCGCCCAAAAGAAAAATCTTTGAGAAATTTTTGGAGGTATTTTTGAGAAATTTTGCCCCTACATCCAATTCAATTTTACTCACCTTCTAAACCTTGAAAAGCCAATCTATTGAAACCCTGTAACCCCAAAAAACGTTTGTAGTATTTATGCTCTGGAGGAGCAATTTACTATCTATACGAACCCCTGTGGGGGTCCAAATCCACAAGACCCCTGCTGCTGTCACTTGCCTATAAAATGGAAGTGCTGATGTTTGTGTAGATGGGCATAGGGATGGAAAAAATGTTGTTTTTTCAATGACCCCATTTTTCAAACTTCAGACAAGTGGCAGTACTTTATAATGCTATGTAAATAGCAATAGAATTACTGTGGAGCCATCAGTGATCCGATAAGCATAATAAGTATTAATTTCTACCAAAGAATAAATTGTTATGTCAACTTGTTACATATATATATATATATCACCTCTCATCAGTTGTTCATGACTTGAAGTGAAGTTGGGCATGGAATAGTGCTTACATAATGTTACTAGCAGGATTCTCTCCGACCTTTGGTCGGGTTTATCATGTTTTACTATACTTTAACAAATACTAATGGACACTTGTTACCACATCAATTATGAATCCCTTTGAAAATAAAGCCCGCAGGGTCCACCATCTAATTATTTGCCAGTTTTTTAAATTGCTTTCTATTTCGGCCTATGGTAATGTTGTGTCAAAACTGGTGCATTATCTACGCCACATAATAAGACCCCATTATTTGAAATATTGTAAGCACAAGGGGTTCTTTTTAAAATTTATGGTAATGTAGTGACACGATGCAGTGCAAATCACCATCAGCAATATCAGAAACCCCTGTAGTCACTGTATCAAAAAACCCACATGGATCATGTCATGATTTGTAATTTGGTATTGTTATTGTTTGTATTGTTGGTACATTACATATTGCTTTTCTAAAAACATGGCTAGCATGCGGGCAAGCTGAACTATAAGATATGGAAGTCGAAAGTGGAGGTATAGAAGTCCAAAGTCAATAAAGCACTCAATTCTTTTCCATCTAACCCATACAGAGCCCGTGGTTGGATATCTTATAGTTCAGCTTGCCCGCATGCTAGCCATGTTTTTAGAAAAGCAATATGTAATGTAGCAACAATACAAACAATAACAACACCAAATTACAAATCATGACATGATCCATGTGGGTTTTTTGATACAGTGACTACAGGGGTTTCTGATATTGCTGATGGTAATTTGCACTGCATCGTGTAACTACATTACCATAAATTTAGTAATATTATACTTAAAATTCGGGATACAGCATGCGTGTAGTGTATGCAGAAGTGATGTTGAGATCAGCACCATTACACATGTGCAGATGATAACTGATGCCATTTTGCTGGGATGTTCACTGCAAGGAGAAAATTTCAACTTATCAACTTTTTGTGTTAGTTTCAGTTTTCTGCTAGCCTTATATATATTCATCCCTGTCTGTATCTAGCCCATGTTTATGCAATATTAATCTAATGTAACAGTTACTGTTATTTGAAATGATCCATTTCTGTGCAAATCAGCTCGATTGAGCAGGTAAATGCGTCATTTTTCAAAAATTTTACGATATGAAAATATTTATGAACCCATTATGAATCACTAAACGATTCACATTTATTTCTACTCAGCAGACTGCAAAAAGTGTGCATCCAAAATTATTTATGTTCTGGTTTATTTCAGACGAGCAGCTTACTTACCGTATTTCTTCTAATAGAAGGGCGCCCTTTTATATTTTCGTAAACTTTTTTACCCACCCTTCTATTGGAGACAGCCCTTCAATTTTTTTTGCGATTTTTTTCGGCGAATTTTTTTTAATGTTCAGCCAACGTTTTTCAAAGTGTACGCCAGAGACATGGTTGGTTTTAGTAAAACTTTTACACAAATTGTATTTTATTTTTATTAAAATTGTATTTTATTTTTATTTTATTCATGTTTCATTTTATTTTATTTTATTCTGAAATGTCATTAATAAAATAAAATGAAACCATTTTACAAAAATTTTACAAAAAATCGGGATATTGGATGCAAGGCCATAAAACGATGGCTAAATGTAGACTTGTGACATGGGTTGCGATGCGACGCAGGTAGGTATCTTGAATTTTGACCCTCACAGGCAGGGTTGGTTTTATAAAAATCATTTGTATACAAATTGTATAAAAATTGTATAAAAATGTATTTTATTTTTATTTTATTCTTGTTTCATTTTATTTTATTTTATTTTATTCCAAAATAATAATAAAATAATAAAATGGACCATTTTACAAAAATTTTACAGAAATTTTACAAAAAATCAGAATCTTGCATGCAAGGTCAGAAAAATGTGATAATTAGACCTAAACATGAAAAACGTGTGCCAAATTTTTCCATTAATTTGCAAAAGTTGCATGCAGTAGGTATTGTTAGCTAGTTGCAAGTGTTTAGTTACAATTATCGATAATAATGGTTTGCACTTTCAGTAGAAGGATTACTGGAGTGTGCTGGGTGCATTTGTAAAACATCATGCAAAGTGTCAATTGTCATGACAAATGTAGTAAAGAGTCAATTGGCATCTCAAATGTCAAGTAAAGTATAATTGTCATGACAAATGTCATGCAGAGTGTAAATTGTGCATCTGAATCTTATGTTTTGGTATCCAAACCTTATATTTTGGTATCCAAATCTTATGTTTTTGTATCCAAATGTTCACATAAGATTTGGTTACAAAAACAACAAGATTTGGATACAAAAGATAAGATTAGGATACAATTTGCTTAACAGTTTCCACTTTAATTTATATTTGTCTTGACAATTGACACTTTATTTAACATTTTCATGAAAATTGACACTTTATATTCCATTTCATATGACATTTTGACACTTTACATGGCTTGGGGCTGCCCCAGCTCCGTGAATGAACAGGTTGAACTATGAACAACAGAAATTTTTTTACAAAAAATATGAATTTTTATACAATTTTTAGGCAATTTACACAGGTCCCGGCCGGGGACCGGAACCCGGCAAAAAAATTTTTTTTTCAAAAAACAATAATTGGTGTGCATGGGTTATTTGTGTGTTAATTAACCTAATTAACACACAAAGAACCCATGCACACCAATTATTGTTTTTTGAAAAAAAATATTTTTTGCCGGGTCCCGGTCCCCGGCCGGGACCTGTGTAAATAGCCCAATTTTTACAAAAATATGAATTTGTATACAATTTTACAAAATTTTTACAAAAATTCAAATTTTTATACAATTTTTATTTTTATTTTGAAATTCTCCATTTTATTTTATTTTACCGTATTTGCTTGAATAATCCCCCTGGGGGATTATTATTTCATCAGACATTTTTGAGGGGGGAACTATTCAAGGGGGGGAATTATTCAAGGGGGGGAATTATTATTTCGTCAAGATATTCAAGCATGTTTCCATCAACTCATTTCACGAAATATGCTTCATAAACATAATAACGTGCAATTTTTGTTAAAATTAGGTATAACAAATTAATCAAATCTTTAGAGGGGGGGGAATTATTATTTCCTCACTCGTCTTACAGGGGGGATTATTCGAGGGGGGGAATTATTCAAGGGGAGGAATTATTCAAGCAAATACGGTATTTTATTCTTCAATTTTCCATTTTATTTTAATTTTATTTTTATTCTTTTCTGAGATTTTGCCAACCCTGCTCACAGGGGCCGGATTGATGTGTAGCTAATTGCTTCTCCTGAGGGAAGATAGCTAAAAATATGTTATTTTTAGGGGTGGGGGGGGGCTTGCGGGGTTCAATATATGGGCTTTTTCAAGGTATGGAATTAAGAAAATAGAAAAAATCACATAAGTTAGTGATTTTTAAGTTGGAAATATATGAAAAGATGTGAAAATTTACAATTTTGGGCAAAAATATTTTCAATCACAACAATGACAGCAACAACAAGGCAAATTGGCAGCTACAATCTTAAGCAACATGATAGAAAACCTTTGCTAGAATTTTACAGATGCTCAATTTATTGTAAAAATTTACTCACATTGTACAAAAATTTGAATTTTTGTACAATTTTACTAAAATTTTACAAAAATTCGAATTTTAGTAAAATTGTATTTTTATTTTATTAATTTTCCATTTTATTTTATTTTATTTTATTCTTCAATTTTCCATTTTATTTTTATTTTATTTTTATTTTTTTTCTGAGATTTTGCCAACCCTGCTCATGAGTAAAAGTAATTAATTTTTACTTTATGCTTTCTGTACTCATGGGGTGAGAAAAACAAAATACTTTACTCATACATATACTTTGAAAAAAGTGTGGTACTTTTAACAACTCTACTGCATATATAGTCAATGTTTTGTTCATGAGAATTCAGGGCCATTTTTTACATTTTTATCATTTAGGCGCCTTTTAAAATGTGAAACTGTGATGACAAAAATGCAATTTTTCAGCCATTTTTGTTGGATGCATATGAAATATTTTACAAGTGTGAAGCCTCAATTGATCATGACTTGATCAGCCCCACTGCCTAAGACAAACATCAAATTATATACATTGCGTTTGCGTGTTCATGTACACTAAAGATCAAACTTTTTTTGTTGTCGGAGGCTGTCGCTGTATTTGTTCAAGGGGCGTTGTCTGCGGCCTCGTTAAAGGGGCTGGCGACAACAAATCACTGACAACCTCCGACAACAAGAAAAAGTGTGATCTAGTGTGCATGAACATGCAATGTATAAAATTTGATGTTTGTTTAGGCAGTTAGTCTTAAATTAGAAATAACCACCATGCTGGCTGGAATTGTCAACTGACTGACGGAAGATAATTGCCAAGTTCACAGCATGTGTGAGATGCTGATATTGCAGTGACTGTCGGCTATTTTGAAACAATTTTGAGTTCAAATTTGTGAATAAATCAGGAATATTTGAGCAGTGCAGGTCTTATTTATTAGATTAACATGTTTTCCTTTATTTTGACATTTTCACAAAAATCACAAAGACTTTTTGACACCAGACCTTGACAAAGACATTTTTAAGGGCATTCCCTGTGCATCATGTCAGCCCCTAATAGTGATGAGCCCAGCCGCCTCTGTAGTCTAGTGGTTAGGGCGCTCGTGTTCTATACAAAGAGCTGCGGGTTCGATTTTGCACTCTGTCTACCTATATTGAGCGGTTGTCAAATGCGCCACAACGCACCCAGAAAGCTAAAAATCGAATGAACAAGAATTCATCCTATGTATTTATATCCCAACATGGGTTGTACGTTAGCAGGGGAGACATTGATTTTTTCGTTTCCGAGCAGGAGGACAAAGACATTTACCCAGGAGTGTATGCTCGAAACGGTATCCCAAGTCCCGACCCGATCCCAATTCAATTATCCGATATGTTTTAAGTAACGATGGCAAACCCTCCACAAAAGTATTTTAATTTTTAAGTGTTTTTTTTCCAAAATGAATTTTCAAATTTTCGAATTTTTCCTGAATTTTTTTTTCGAATTTTGAATTAAATTTTTGAAGTTTTGAATTTTCAAATTTTTTTGGTAATTTACAATTTTTTTTGGCCACTTTCGAATTTTTTCAAATAATTTTTGATTTTTTTTTTGGGAAAATATTGAATCTGAAGCTTTAAATGCAAAATTTGGACTGTTTTGGAAGTGGTTTTACTCGGCAGATGTGATATTCTACAAATAGACATGATTTGTCTTTGGCTGGCAGACACTGTCTTTGAACGACTCCCCACTCTAGTCTATGTGTAGCTGCGATACAAATTAGCAGTAATCAATACATCATGTACATTGCATACATGATGT
>CAXIWS010000425.1:39036-60213 GCA_964036195.1 Sphaerolaimus hirsutus
TTTTTGTTGCATTTTTCGACGTCTGCGTACGTTTCAGACGACAATTTCGTACTTGGTTTTCAAAAATTTTCTTGTGAAATAATAACCCCCCCCCCCCTCGAAATACCCCCCCCCTCGTTTAACCCCCCCCCCCGCCTCTCGGGACCACTATGAAACAATCACCCCCCGGGGGGGTATTTCGAGGAAATACGGTATTTATCTACCTAATTGCTTTGATGAATATAATGAAAAAGTTTATGTTTCTTCGCTTATTCATTGGTAGATTTAGATGGGATATGGTAGATTTCATTGTAAGGGGTAATATCGCTGGAGTATACTTATAATTATGTGCAGCTCCTATGGGCCGTCCCAGACACCTGTAAAATGCTCTGTGAAATGTTAAATGTTATGCAAAGTGTCTTAAATGGAAATGCTGTGAAAAATGGCAAATATTTAAGCCATTTTCCCGGGCATTTTCATAACTTTTGACACTTTGCATGACATTTCACATTTTACAGGGCATTTTACATTTCAACGTTTTTGGACGTTTTTTTTTGTTTCTCGTTTTCATACGCACCGCGTATCAATTATCGATTTATAGAGCACGTTGAACTTAAGGGTGCGTTTTGCATTGAATTCCCTGAAAAATTCGTAAAGTATTTAAGAATTTGAGAATTTTTTGAAAAATAAATCGATTTTTAGTGTTTTTTTTCTAGGGGTGAAACAAAAAATTCGAAAATTCGAAAATGTTTTCGAATTTTCGAATCTTTTTTTTTGCCATCGTTAGTTTTAAGATTCAGGGATCCCGATCCCAATACAGAGCGAGGCCCCAATGTGATCCCGATCTCGATCCCGAAAATAAAAAAAACAATACCGATCCAAAGCCTGAAAAGTCAATCCGATTTGATCCCTAGTTTTGTTTGATGAAGTAATAAGTAAATGTTCTACCCCTTAATTTCTATGCGTGAGTAATTTGAGCCCAAGTAAAGTCTGTGTAACGACGCCCACATGAATCTCAACTGGTCAAACAAAGTGGAAATGCCGCATATGAATGTACAAAGTAATTGCCTACCGTATTTCCTTGAAATAAATACCACAAAATACGACTGCGATAGCTCCACTCATTCATACCGTATTTCCTCGAAATACCCCCCCCCCCTCGAAATACCCCCCCCCCCCTCGAAATACCCTCCCTCGAAGTGGGCACTAAGTATTTGTGGTCTGTGAAATGCATAACAGACGTTGCAAACACTTACTGTGTTACGTTAGAACATCGCTTATACCATCTACATCCTTATATAACGCTGTAAAAACTTAAAAATGGTGGTTATCGTTGCATTTTTCACGTTTTTCTCTCAAAATTTCCACTCTGAAAAAATAAACCCCCTGGGGGTATTTCGATGAAATACGGTAAGTTATTCACACATACAAGTAACAGGGTTCAGAGGGGATGGACTTTTCAGGACTAGAATCAGGATTGAGTTGGATTGAGGAAAATACCTCAAAAGTGATCCAGAATCCAGATGGCTAGATAGTTGGGCAATTTGCGGGGGGGGGGGTGTAAATACAGGAAAAGGAGCCAAAATTGCCTGTGGGATAGATAGATAGCTGGGTGGTTTGGGGTAGGGTTACCCGCCCCCCCTTCTTTACCCCTGCGGGAATAATGTTTCTATAATGGGTCTACATGGGTATGATGGGTTCACTGCGTGATGGGTTCACATGCGTAATAGGCTTGACCCGTCACAAGCACCGATTTTTGACCTTGCGCCGCCGGGCCTACCTATATTACATCTGTGCTTTACTGTGCTTTATTGGAACATTTCATTTCATGGCTAAAGCAAGTCACTCGAGTTAAAACACTTTCACCATTAATTTATCGAGTAACCTAAAACTATTTGCAGCGATGATGTTTGCATTCATGGTATTTTCTACGATTGATATTACTGCGCTCTAACAAAGGAATGTTACCGTAATTTTGATGAATAAAGTCTATTAAATTGTTCCATTAAATTCACACATACTGACAAGTCAGAGGAATGTAATGTACGTACCTAATGTTTTTTATTTCTATTTATATGGTAGATTTCATTGTACTTACCTAGGTATTTGCAATTTGCTGTCGGTGAACTAGTTACACAAGTTACATCGGATAAAGAAGTTTCATTTTCAAAAAGGAAAAAAAAGTCATGAGTTGGGAGAAAGGCGAACGGAAAAACAGCTCCGTGTCCGTACAAACAGAAATCAACAATGTCAGGATTCAATTTCGCACTTTGTCTAGTTGTAGAAGTGTCGAGTTGAGGGGGTTTATTTTTTCATAGTGGAAATTTTGAGGGGGGTGGTTTAACGAGGGGGGAGTTTCGAAGGAGGGGGGGTTATAACTTCGCCAGAAATTTTTTTCAAATTGGAGTACTAATTTGTCATTATTAACATACGC
Source organism: Sphaerolaimus hirsutus (assembly GCA_964036195.1). NCBI lineage: Eukaryota > Metazoa > Nematoda > Chromadorea > Monhysterida > Sphaerolaimidae > Sphaerolaimus > Sphaerolaimus hirsutus. Next base: position 41,450 of record CAXIWS010000425.1, read on the forward strand.
TGAGGTAAAAAAATGCAACGATAACCGACATGTAGTAACGTCTGTAGACTTATATAAGCATGTAGATGGTACAAACCCTGTTCTAAGGTGCCTTAATTATTGTTTTAACGTGAGTTCTGTATTAGGCAGGACACGAACTTCGTCTACATTCTCTTTAGACTTAACTTGGGGGTAGTATTTCAAGGGGGGTTAAAAGTTCATAGTGGTCATTTTGAGGGGGTATTTCGAGGGGGGGGGGGGATTTCGAGGAAATACAGTATTTTGCAAAAGCATTGGCACAATGCCAATCAAAATACCGTATTTCCTCAAAATACCAGAGTTGCAAAAGTGTATTTACACTTACCCGAAATACTCGGGTAAATGGGTTTTATATTTACACTTACACTTACACTTTCATAAAATACACATACACTTTTTTACACTTTCCTGAGAAAAATACCCGGGTACAGAAAGTGTATTTTTTTCTTTCAGATGGCCCTGTTTTATGCTTTTGATAAAGCATAAAATATGGTCATGTACAAAAAATAACTGCATAGTGCACACATGCAGTTATGCATTGAATGTAGAAATTATGGGAAATGTACAAACTAGCCTTTGATCTCCAACCTTTGATCACTACTCATGGTGTTCTACAGTTTCATCATACTTTTGTAAAAAGGACAAGATCAATGGAAATTCACCAGCTGGACACAATGTCAACTGGCTTTTGCATTGACATTTGCTGCATGTCCATTCTTGCATTTAAACAGTGTGTATCACATTGCTTAATCAGTAAAATATCAACACTGAAAAACTGCCATTATTAGGGAACTTCATACCACTACAGTATTTGCTACAGTCTGAAATGTTTCATAAAAGGCAGTAAAATGTGAAATAATGCATGAAAATGACAAATAAATTGATCTAAAGGTGAAAACAGTGGTGTTTTCTGAAAAATTTTCACACTTACACTTTTTTACACTTTCCTAGGTATTTTTAAAATACCTTACACTTTTGGTATCCATACTCAAAATTTGGAAAGTGTATTTACGCTTACACTTACACTTCCCAAAAATACCGGTATTTTAACAACTCTGCAAAATACCCCGCTCGAAATACCCCCCTCTCGAAATACCCCTCTTAAAATGGATACCATGAATTTATAAACCCCCCCTCGAAATACACCCCCCCCCCAAATTACTGTATAGATGACGTAAGGCGGTTTGTGTTCCGGGAAACGCAGAACACACGTTAAAAACAATGACTGTGTTCTGTTAGAACAGGGTTTATAGGATCTATGTAAATAGATATGTAAGTCATTAGAGTCTTATAAACAGCGGTTTTTGTTGCATTCTTCGACGTCTGTGTGCATTACAAGAGACAATTTCGTACTGGGATTTCGAAAAATTTCTGGCGAAATGATAAACCCCCCCTCGACATACCCCCCTCTCGTTTAAACTCCCCTCAAAATGTCCACTCTGAAAAAATAAACCCCCCGGGGGGTAATTCGAGCAAATACGGTAATATGAATATCATTAAACTAGTGATGAACGAGCTGGGCGTCACGAGAGATTTGTCAAGCGCGTTCCTCGACGCTTGTCTCGTAACTTGTCAAAACGTGAAATTGGCCCCAGACAATCAAAGAAAATTGGCTGGGCAGAAATACTGTACATGGTGTATCTGAAGCGTTTGAAGCTTCTGCAGCTATTCGGCGACCATGGTGAGATGGGCTAATAAATTTTATTTATTAAATTATTTAGTGAGCTAGAAATAAAAAAATGATCACCGTATTACCTCGAAATACCCAAGGGGCGTATTCCGCCAACAAATTTTGAGGGGGGGCTTATTTGAGGGGAGTCTTATTACTTTGCCAGAAATTTTATGGACTTCCATTGTTCGTAAGTGTGGGAGATAATTCGAGGAAATACAGTATACCGTATTACCTCGAAATACCCCCATGGGGGTTTATTATTTCGCCAGCAAAATTTGAGGGGGGTTAATTCGAGGGGGGGTTTTATTATTTCGTCAGAAATTTTCGGTAAATTCATAGTAAAGAATACGCTTTTTCATACACAAAAACGGTAATAAACGTGAGAAAGTAGGTCATATTTGGGCTATATGTGTACATCTGTACACAACTGAGCGTATAAGTGTAACTGCAATGCAAATTAGTAGTAATAAATACATCATGTACATTGCATACATGATGTCCATCATTCAGGAGGGGGGGTATTTCGAGGCGGGGGTTTATTATTTCCCCAGCCCATTTTGAGGGGGGGTTAATTCGAGGGGAGGTAAATTCAAGGGGGGGATAATTCGAGGAAATACGGTATATTTCAATCGGAGTGGCGTGTGTTCCGTTGTTGCACTGTCCTTTTCACTTCGAAAGCTTAGCTTTAATGGTGCGAGAATGCTTGTTTTCATACTGCCACATGAACCGTCATATCTAAATGGAGGGGGGGGGGTATTCAAGCATATATATTCACAGTGAAGTTCACTTTTTGAAAATACGCAGGCGAGTGATACTGGTGTTGGCGTCGATTTTGACCCTTTATCAGACTGTAGAGGTGTGAGATTGCTGTCAACATAGAAACAGTGCTGCAGGGCACCGTGTCAGAGTAGTCGGCACCATTGAAGTATGCCCATGCAGTGGCGCCTTTGGCACAGATTTGGGGCTGGCATTGGGGGCGGGGGGTCCACCGGACTTGTCGTTCATTGGCCGATTTTGATGCCATTCAAGGATGTAGCCACTCAAGCATTCGAGGATGGGGAGGATGTAGCCCACATCGACCCGCCTGTCGGTCGCTGTATGTGCGCAAAACATTGTAGATTTTCTCTGTCCACATCAAGTCCGGCACCCAATGGATTTCGACCACTTGGGGTGCCGTGACCCCAGAAATGCGGACATGATGAAGCTAAAACTTGGGGTATATTCCCCCTCCCTATTGCACACTTTTGGTGGGGACCCCCCAAAAGTGTCACTCGCCTCAATTTTCTATCTTCCACTTCTGTTTTCCGCTAGCTGAACATTTTGAAGATAATTTTGAAGATTCTACAGTAAACAGCGTGTTTCAGTAATTATTACAATTCCACAGTACCATTCCATACTGGAATTTCCTGTTCAGCACTGCTGAACGATGAGACCACAACTCCCCTAGAGTCACATACCAAAAATTCGCTTTAAATCTATTTTGTGTTCGACAGCTTTAAAATTGGTTTTGATTGCCTTCGATGAGAGGGTTCAAAGTATAAAATTGCTTAAAAGATCTATGCCAAAAAAGTCCCTCTAACAAATTTAAATGGGGGTGAATGCCATGGCGTCACTTATGACATCATCACTAGGGTGTCAAATTTCCGTTTTCCGTTTTCCGTTTCCGTTTTCCGCAGACAAATTTTTTCCGTTTTCCGTTCCATTTTCCGGCTGCTGAAATTTTTTTTCCGTTTTCCGTTCCGTTTTCCGGCAACTTTTTTTCTGTTACCGTTTTTCCGGCTCATTTTCCGTTTTCCGGCTAAATTTTCAGTTTTTCCGCCTTTTTTTCTGTTTTCCGCCTCAATTTCCAGTTTTTCCGCCTTTTTTCCATTTTCCGCCTCAGTTTTCCATTTTTCCGCCTTATTTTACCTTCTTCTGGCTCAAATTTCTGTTTTCTGATCAGCCAAACTGGTAAAAATTCATGCAGATTGTCAATGATGTGAAAAATTTCCTGTTTCCAGCAAAATTACTGCAAATTTTTTCCACTTCCAACAAAATTTCAGCAAATTTTATCCGTTTTCCGGCAAAATTTCAGCAAATTTTTTTATTTCCGTGCAAATTTTATTTTTCTGTTTCCGTTTTTCCGGCCTCTTTTTCCGTTTTCCAGTTGCTGAAATTTTTTTCCGTTTCTGTTTCCGTTTTCCGCCAAGTGCAATTTTTTTTCCGTTTTCCGTTCCGTTTTCCGGCCGCTGAAAATTTTTTTCCGTTTCCGTTTTCCGTAAAAAAATTTTTTTGACACCCTAATCATCACAGTACAATTTTGTACTGGAATGATGTCATAACCTCACAAGTAACGTCATAACATTCACCCTATTTAAATTCCTTAGCGGGATATTTTTGGGGTAAGGTTCCCTAGAGGGCATTCTAAACCAATTTCTAAAGTGTCTAACAAAAAATAGATTTAAAATGAATCTTGCGGGGCGAAATGCAAATGGGTGCCAGCCCTGATGTGGACACTGCATCTGTTATGCTGCGATTACAGCTCGGGCGTAAAATTGACCAGCGTAAAATTGATTTTTGGGCGTAAAATTAATTACAGGTGAATGGATAAAGATATGGCATTGTAATTTCAGTCAAAGAAAGCACACATGCAGATGTTGCTTGTGTCCAAAGCTCATCAGTTTATTATAATTGCACTAGAAGTTATGAATTTTGGCGCAATTTTTTTTAATTTTATGCCCTAATTTTACGCCACTTACAGCGCATAATTGAAACAATTGTGCTAAAATTCATAACTCCCAGTACGATTAAAATAAACTCATGAGCTTTGGACACAAGGAACGTCTGCATCTAAGCTTTCTTTGACTGAAAAAACAATGTTGTATCTTTATCCATTCATCTGTAATTAATTTTACGCCCAAAATCAATTTTACGCCTGGTCAATTTTACACCCGAGCTGTAATCGCAGCATTAAAAATAACACGCAATAAATATGCGTCAAGCGACACTTTTGGTGGGTCGCTGGCACTGGCGCCCACCCACATTGTTCAATAAGGGGGGAGGGTGTCGGCTATACCCCAAGCTTTAGCGTCGTCATATCCGCGTTTCTGGGGTTACAGCACCTGAAGTTATCAGAATTCACTGGGTGCCGGACTTGATGTGGACAGAGAAAATCTCGATTTTTTAAAGCATATACAGCGACCGACACCTGGGCGGGTCGCCAGTGCCCCCGCGTTAGTATATAGTAGGGGTTGATGTGGGCTACATCCACCCCAAATTTGACATCTTAACTCCCACCATAGCGGGAGATACAGCGTCAGCAGTAATGTCAAAAACTAACTGCCGAACCTGATCCGAACGCAGTTTATTTCTAAAAATCGGTCATTTTTCAATGCTATTCGCCCGAGACTGAAACACTTGCCCAAAAAAGTCATGTAAAAATTTGGAACAAAAACAATTCCTCAGTCATTTTTCAGCAATTTGACAATTTAAATTTTTTTGTTATAAACATGTTGCAGAATCTCACACCTGGTTATAAGACAATTCTTTCAACAAGACACATGGGGCACCACAGCAAGTACAACTGTGGATGATGATGAAAGTTGGTTTGATTTTACTGTTTTAAGTTGGAGTAGATGTGGGTCGACGCAGGGGCCCACAACACAACACCACAACACAGTTGGAAGAGCGAGTTTATTGCACAGTGCAGAAATGAAAATGTATCACAGAAGGTCATAGGTAGTGTGCACTTGAAACCTAACAATCACGGGTTTGGTGACACCCATACTACACTACTACTCAACTCCTTGGGGGGTAACCAGATTATAAATATGACCTCAGATAATCATCAAAGAAAAGAGAGATACAATAAAGTTTACAAGTTTCACATATCTGAAGTTACATCAAAAGTAGTTTACATCTAAACACCTTCCCGGACAAGTTCACTACCCATTTTTTTATTTCACTTCGGATGCAATATCTCTGTCCATGGGGGTGTTATAAAGCTAAAACTTTGTATATATAAAGTGGTAAGACCCCCCTACTCCCCAACAATGGGGGAGGTGCGGCGACTCACTACAGGGTGGATCGCCCTATATGCAACAATTTTTTTGGCGTTTTTGGTGTCCCAACCAAGTTCACCACCCACTTGATTGACTACACTACGAGAGCCATATCTCCAGTTGTAATGGTGGTAGAAAGCTGAAATTTGGGGAATGTCTTGCCAACAACCCCCGTCACAATACACCAGTGGGGCGGCTGCTGACAACCCACTAAAGCATGGGTCACTGCAAATAAAGTTGACCATTTTTTTAAAACAGCCCAAGTGTCCCAAAACAAGTTCACCACCCAACTGCATTAGAAAAATCGTTGCAACAACATACCTAATATAAAACTGAATAATGTTGGAACCCTAGTTGAGCCAAAAAAATTTTTTGCAGTAGGGCACCCACCCCATCCCATAAACAGTAGACTGAAAATTTCACTTTAAACCAATTTTTCCTTTCACACTTAAGAAGTTGGTTTACAAAATTCACTAGAGAAGGGTCTAAGGTTCAAAGTTATGTAACCAACATAACCTCTAAAATGCTTCCATAATGAAATTTATTTGGGGTGAATGAAAAAGTGTAAATTTTGTCAAATTTTGTTCCTGCAATGGCATCATTTTGACATTATAGAATTCACCCGAAGTAAATTTCCTTATGGAGGCATTTTGGAAGTTATGTTGTTCATTACATAAACAGTACATCAAAACATCAATCAAAACATCAAAACATTTTACATCTACATATCATTTGAAAAAATTTGAATAATTTGCAGAGTTGTATTTGCACTTACCGTATTTCCTCGAAATACCCCCTCCCCCCTCGGTTGACCCCCCCCCCCTCTCGAGATGACTATTAAACAATCACCCCCCCTCGAAATACCCCCCCAGATTGAGTGTAAAGAGAATGTACATGACGAATACTGCAATTTGTGTTCTGCGTAGTGCAGAACACACGTTAAAACAATGTTGGAAACACATGAGAACAGTGTTTATACCATCTACGTACTACTATTAGTCTACAGGAGTCTATACATGTCAGTTATTGATGCATTTGTGTACCCCAGTGTACATCGCAAACGACGATTTTGTACTAGGATTTGAAAAAAGATCCGGCGAAATAATAACCCCCCCCTCTCGAAATACCCCTCCCCTCGTTTACCCCCCCCCCCTCTTGGGACCACTAAGAAACAATCACCCCCGGGGGGTATGTCGAGGAAGTACGGTACCCAAAATACCCAGGTAAATGGGTATTTATATTTATGCTTACACTTACACTTTTATAAAATTCCCATACACTTTTTTACACACTCCCAGCCAAATTACCTGGGAAACAAAGGTGTAAAAAAATTTCACACAGGCCAGTTTTACGCTTGTGTTTGTGTTTGATGAGAATAATGTGAAAAATGAATGGAATGATCAGTAAATTCATCTAAAAGTGAAAGGAAGGGTGCCGTCCTATGCGCAACAGCAAGAGTACTCTTTTAAAATTTCGTTACGCTTACACTTTTTTACACTTTCCTAGGTATTTGAAAAATACTTTACGTTTACACTATCCATACTCACAATTTGGAAAGTGTATTTATGCTTACACTTATAATTTGAACAACTCTGCTTGCAAATATCATCCTGTGTACGCTAGTCTATGAAAACTGAATTGCCTCCATGCCAATATCCAGGCTCAGCAGATATTAAAATGCCAACGGTGACAGTGTGCAGTTCGAACATATTGAACTACAAAGCAGTTGGGGCGCTGCCCGATGTGGCTTTGAGTGCTCTCCTGGTGGCACTCCCAGACCCTGTAAAAAGTCCTGTAAAATGTCAAATGTCGTGCAAAGTGTCAAAAGTCGTGGAAAATGCCCTGCGAAATGCCAAACGAGTTGCCATATTACAGGGCATTTTACATGTCTATAAACACTTTGCATGACATTTTATGTTGGCAGGAAGGTCACGTTGACCATCAGATGAAGTTGTTTGGAGGAATTTATTCGGTCAACCGGTCTCGACATGTGGCTAAAGCGCCAGATAAATACAGACGAAAGAGAAAGAAAGCGAACACGCACATTATGCAACAACTTCCCCCTTTTCACCGAGATCAGATTTCAAAGAATTTCAGAAAAATCGAACATCAAACATCATGCAAAACCCATCTCTTTTTCACGATTTTTTGCTCAACAACAGGTCAGTTCTCAGGAAGAAGGTCATCTTCAGAAGTCGGTTCTTCAGCCTGAACCGGTTCAGGATGGCGTGACGAGTGACGCTGACGTTCGTGACGACGTGGTGGCTCTGGACGCACAGCTGTAGCTTGAGCATGACGTGAACGGTCTTCACGCGGAGACTCGTGTCTAGCCGCGAGAGCGTCTGCTATGGTAGGGAGAATATGCGCAACGCTGGTAACAAAGGCACAAGAATTACATAAGTAGCCATCTAAGGAACCTGACAGCTCTCTAATACGACGATTAGCTACACGCAATTCCCCATGCAGCTGTGCAATTAAGCTAGTTTGGTCATTAGAAAAAGCGTTGACGGTGTCCGAGGTATCATATATGTGATCGAGTTCGACCTGGGAAAATAAGACAATGTCTTAACCAGCGAAAAGTAGGAAAAATAGCACAACAGGTCGAACCCGGTAGCCTGTACACATGCGGTGTAGGTCATCGGCTCGGCGCTGTGCTGCACCGCGTTCCACTACTAGCTCGCGGTTTTTGTGTAAAAGTTCATCATGGTCGCGTGTCAACGTGCGGCATAAATCCCTCAGAGACCAAAACTCATCTTCATAGTCTGGGCTCTGTGGGTTTTCTTTCGCATAAGAGCAGCTTGGTGCGTCAGCCTGTGTTGTCGCCGCTGCCGCTTGCAGTGACGCTTGAACCTCGCGGCGTAGTGACGCCCCGGAAACCACGGTGGTCTGCACTGCGTCATGCGCACGCTCAGCGTGTTCAGCATGTAGAGCCGGGCGGCGGTGGGCGTGTCGTGTTGTTGGAGCTAGATGAGAGTGAAAAAGTTGTAAAAAAGAAGTTTTGCTGTTCTGACGTGAATTTCGTTGCAAGTTGAATGTTTGTATTTTTTTTTCCTCTGATGTAGAAGTGACTTTCATAATGTAAATTTTAGGTAATTGTTAACAGAAAACTCCCGCGAGGAAAATATGTCACAGTAGAAATGCCAAATAATCAGCATTTGACCACTTGAACCTTCATGCACACGGCGGCGCTGTTCTGGTGGAGAAGATGCGCGTGCAGCGCCATGGCGGCGTACCCTTGAAGTCGACGTAGACGTCCGCCTGGGACAGCTCCGGCATCGGCTCCCATCGCCGATACGTTTAGGGTCAACGGCCATCGCGACCACGGCCACTACCAGAAGAACGTAGTAAAGCAGCATGTTGATGAAGGGTCAGGTGTCATTGAAAATTTGTGTGTCATTACACAGTTTATAAGGGACAAAAAAGAGGATAAAACATGTGAAAGTGTTGGCTGATAATCAGCAACTAGTAAAAAGCGCAAAAATACAGTCGCAATAGATTTAGACTTTGGCAATTTTCCAGACAAAATGCTGCAGCACCATTTGTACTTCATCATCAACCTGAATGTGCAAATTAGTGCCCTCCACCTCAATAACATAGTAGGGGCCAGCAAATTTCGGAGACATTTTGTCACTCGAAAATGTTTTGACCATAACACGGTCCCCAGCAGATATCAGAACAGTGTGTTTGTCGTCAAAACAGCGTTTATAAGCTGCCCTGGATTTGTCGCTACGTTTCCGAGCAATCATTCTGGCATTTTCGGGGTCAATGTTACGCGCAGCGACGTAAAAAAGGTTCCAGTGCGGTAAACATCCGAATACCAAGAAAAAAGGGCAGCACCCTGTGTCACGATTTGATGCAAGATTGTGTTGTAAAACTGCAAAAGGTAATGTATCTTTCCAATGTCCTGCTTGTGTACGTTGTGTTAAAGAGAAAATTTTCCGTAATTCAGCGTTGACCCGTTCAACCATTCCATTAGCTGCGGGGTTATAAGCCTGTACGGGCGAGTGCGTGACGCCAAAGCGGTTGCACAACGCCCGAAATTCTGCGTTAACGAACTCGGTGCCGCGATCTGTCACCAGAAATCTGGGGGCGCCGTAAATTAAAAAGATGTTTTTAAGTACAGATTTCGCCACAGCAGTGGCAGACAGAGATGATAAAGGGTACGCTATGACATATCTTGTCATGGCGTCGACTGCAACTAAAACTTTCGATTTCGGGTTGTTAGCTTGAAACTGCATAGTGTCTAAATGTAAAGTGTCAAAGGGCTGGCAGGGAGTTCTGACGGAACCCAAAGGAGTAGCATTCACGCGGTGCGGTTTATACACCATGCAATCAGTACAAGTTTTGCAATATAGTTCAATATCTTTGCGCATGGATGGCCATGCGAAATACTGGCACAATAAGCGCAGAGTGCGGTCCGGACTCCCATGGCTGGCATAAATACCCATGTGAGCCTGCACCAGACAGGCTTGTTGCCAGGACTTTGGTGGCCACACAGCCATGTGATTTTCTTCCGTGGGGGAACGGTAAAAGACAACTTTCTCTATAATCATAGCGTTCGGCACAGAAGTTGGATCTGCGCTGAGTTGACAAAAAATAGCATGGAGTTCAGGGTCGTTTTGTTGCACGGTCGCCCAGTCAATTATGGCGGCAGTGCTCAAGACTTTTTCATCAGATAGAGGCGCCTGTTGGAAATGTCGGGGGCACACATTCGACGCCATTCCACGGATAATTTCAGACGGTACGGACAGCTCATTTTGTCCAAAAGCTGCCTCATCGATAGGGTTCCGTGATAGTGAGTCGGCTACTTGATTTTGAGCACCTGAGCGATGTATAAACTGAGTCACGCGATCCTGTACGAATAAAGCCCAGCGTTCTAGCTTGCTGTGGTGGGAAGCGCGCATGATCTGTTGTATCCCTGAGTTATCAGTGATAACAACAAGTTTCTGCCCCTCCACAAAATCGGCTAAGCGCCTAATCGCCCATGCGATGCACAAACTCTCTAGTTCGGCTGCAGAGTAATTTTTGTGGGCATGCGAAAGTTTTTTCAAAATGTAAGAAATCGGGTGTAGTTTATTGTCTTCTGCGTACTGGGAGAGAACCGCTCCGAGACCTAGAATACTGGCGTCTGTCTCTAAGTAGAAAGGTCGACCGTCCCTGATTGGATGCATGAGCACAGGCGGCGTTGACAACAGCTGTTTTAACATGTGCCAAGCATCGAGCATGTCGTCGGTCCATGTAAATGGTGTCTTGCCATGTTTTGGGATATGGCCTTTCAAAACTTCATATAGGGGCGCCGCGATGCGGGAAAAATTTGGAATGAAGTGGCTGTAGTAAATGCATTTGCCTAAGAACCTCCTCATATCTTGTTTATCGTGGACTTTTGGAAGCTCAGTCATAGCAGCAACCCGAGAGGGCGCAGGTGTAATTCCCTTGGCGGACACCTGGTGCCCCAGGTACTTCAACTCGGAAACAAATAAATGGCACTTTTGAGGTTGCATTTTTAGATTTGCCCAGCGTAGGCGAGAAAAAAGGCGGCGCAAATGGATAAGATGTTCAGCTACAGTGTCACTGGAACACAAAATGTCGTCGATATACGCCCGCACCCATGCGCATGACAAATCCTCGTTGAGACCCGCGAGCATGATGTTGACGAGGCGCATGAAAGTGGCGCCAGCGTTTACTGTTCCAAATGGCATTCTCGTATACCTGTACTGTCCCAGTGAACATACGAAAGAAGTGCGCTCACGCGAAGCTTCGTCAGCAAGCGGCACATTGTAATAACCGTGCCATATGTCCACAGCTGAAAAAACCGTCCTGCCAGCGAACTCTGCTAAAATTTCGCCAATGCGCGGGAGCGGATAGCTGTCAATTTTAGTGATGAGATTAATTTTTTTGAAATCAATGCAAAAACGATAATTATCAACTCCTTTTGGCGCAATGGTGATCGGTGATGCCCAAGGGCCATCAGACGGCTCAATAATTCCTTCATCTAGCATTGTAGAGACAGTTTTTTGAACAAAATCTCGTCTACTTGGGGCTACATATCGAACCGCTTGTTTGATCGGCGGGTGGTTTGGGTCTGTAGTGATCAAATGTGAAACTAAGTGTGTTTTTCCCACGTCGTATTCATGACACGCAAAAATGTCATGATATTCTTCTAAAAGAGCTCGAAATGTCGAAAGTTCTTCAAGAGTGAGCAAAATGCGATTATTCGATGGCAAATGTTCCCAAATGTACTCTGCTCTCTCCTCCGTGGTCATGTGATGTTTTTCTTTTTCTTGCAAATCTGGGGGTTTAGGTATGGTTATAGCTTTCGCCGCGACGACTCCAAATTTTGCGGATAATGTTGGCATTTCCAAAATTTTGTGAAAATAAGGGCCTGGTTTGAATAAAGAGTAGTCTTGATAAACGTCATATGTGGCAAATTTTGTCGATGCTGGAATTGTCAGGGGGATTTCGGATGGGTTAAATAGTGTGAGTGAAATTTTTCCTGACTCGTGTTGACTAGCTACGGTGTTGTAAAGTTCCCAGTGGCACCCACTTAGTTCCGTGTTGGAAAAAATAGCAAACGAATTGTGCCACGAAGTGTTTGACACGTTGTCAGGTTTGTGAGGGTAAGTAACGGCCACTTTGCAGGTGCTTTTTGGTGGTATAAATAGGGGTCGGGGGTGACGTACACCTTCAGACAGCAGTGTGTGAAAATTCTCATGAAGTTTTTCCATTTGTTGGGCGCCCTGTAAATTATCAGGCTGATCGACATCAGAATTTTTATCGAGTATCAAAGGTATCAGCCATGATAACTTCAAAAAAGGTAAAAACTCTGTTCCAATGAGAATTTCCTGTAAAGCGTCAGGAATCATATTCACTAGACAAACCACAAGTACGCGGCGTCGAACCTTGTCCACGGGAGACGTGTGTTCCATGTACAATGGTATTTCTGCCATGTCGCCATCCTTCGTAATGCCAGAAACCATGTGTACTTTAATTTTTGTTTTTCGCAGATACCTGTCCAAATCTATGTCGGCCTTCTTAGCGATTTCGGTCAAAGTTTTGATCGGCACAATGGTGCGTGTGCAACCTGAATCTAGCATTACTTCTACTGGAATGCCTTCTACATTTATAGTGGTAAGCACTTGGGGGCCGTTATCTGCTTGCACACGCACACAGACTAGTTGATTATCTCCACAAAGCGCTCTGGCAGATACACATTCATCAACTTTAGCAAAAAAATGGGCAAATTTTCAAAATCGAAATTTTCTGCAGTTTCATCAGTATCAAATGTCAAATGTGTCGGAGTGCAAGCCATCGAAAAAGTCGCCGACTCGCGCGTCGCAGTTGTCTGTAAATTTTGGGAAATAATGCCACAATTTCCTGTCTACGTCATAATTATGACCTGGGTCTTCAGAATAAAGCTGCGCCACTCTGTGGTGAAATTCTTCGCAATATGCCTCCCAAGGTGGGGGGTCGTCAAAATCGTGTCCCTGGTTTGCAGGGGGTGCCTCAAGATTGAAATCTAAGCCCCCCATGTCAGAATTAATCAAATTTTGCTCGGAATCCAGCTCATTTTCAGATGCACCTCCCGCTTTAGCTGATGGGGAAATTTTAGGCAAAGTGCCGTCGCTAGTATGTTGTGGGCCATATTTTTTGACAATACCGTAACCCTCCGATTTAGCTGAGCGCGGCGCTGAACCACGTGGCTCTGGGTTAGTTTGAGACGTGCGAAGCTGTGTAATTCTGCACTGTGAAGCCCTGTGTCCGCCGTGGTTGAGTAACGGGCAAATTGGGTCGCGGACGTCCGTAACGGGCGGAGCTAGTAGTGTCCGAATGTTTGAGCGTAGCGGCGCGCGGGTAGGGCGTTCCTGCGTTGCTGTCGGTGTTTTCTTCACTCCGCGAAAAAACTCGTCCAAATTTTTCAGTGTATCGGTAATTGGCGTTTTTTTCGCGCGCCAAGAAGCTTTGAAATGCGCCACAGTAATTTTGTCAAAGCGATTGTCATCAAACTTGGACCATATTTTCTGGGCCACAAGTGCATCAATTAGAGATCGATCAAATTTGAGTGTTTCCTTCAAATCAAATGTCATTTTTGAAATCAAACGAAGATAAAAATCCATCATTGACTCTGTGCGCAGCATTGCGGCGTTTTCCCACTCCGCATAAGTGTAAAGTTTGCTGGTGTCTTTGTAAATGCCAGCCAGCTCCCGCAGGACTAATTTGTAGTCCTTCATGTCCTCCAGTTTGAAAAACGTTGTGAAAACCCTGAAAGCGTCCCCACTTAACTTAACAGTGAAGACTTTGGACCAGAATTGTGGCAGCAACGTGGGGTCTGGGACAGAAGCGGCCGCCATAGTAGCGTGGCGCTGCCATTCTGCAAAAGATAAAACATCAGATTTGCCACTGAACACAGGGATTTTCTCCAGAATACCGGACTTGGCTAAAATCCAACACTTTAGTAGCTCGGCTTGTGGATTATGTTTAGTAGCATTAGGCAAGCCAGAAAATTCCCGCAAAAACCAGGGGTCACTGACTGCTTTTTCGTCATCGATAAACAAAACTGGTTCCTGAACTTTTTCATTTTTTACCTCTAACCCTTGACTGGCCGTGGGAGCTTGTGCGCGAGCGGTTCCGGTCGCCGGTGCTGGCGTAGCCGACCATGGCGTTGGCGTAGCAGCCGTAGCTGGCGTGTTAGCAATGATGTGCATTAGTCGCACGCGGACTTCATCGAGCTCGGCTAGCATAGCGTCCGGGGTAGTGGGCGGCAACGTAGCGTTGAAATTGAACTTCGGGTCAGAAATAGGTGCGGGAGTAGTTGCGGGCATGCCGCCTCCCCAGTCGACCAACTCGGAGCTGGTCAAGCGATGTGGCCAGTACACCGGGCCTGAAAAATTAGTGCACGGTAAAACGTAATTAACTTTCGCGGCCGTGCGCGTTTTAACGAAATGATACAGTTGCGTGTGCGTCGACGCTGCTGACGCGTCAGACCATGCATATTGTGAAGCAACCGAGGAAGCGCTGTGTTCCGACAGGTTCACCATTTGTACCTGCGTAGCAAGCTGATAGCGCGCCACAGGCATCTGCGCTGCATGAAGCTGTCGAGCTTCATAATCTCTAAGCGCGGCAGAATGTGGTGCAAAAGGCGGTAAAATATTGGCCGGTTGAGAACGTGTGTGGCGTCGCGCCACAGGCGGAGAATGTGCCAAAAGAGGCCACTCCGCTGTGTGGAGAGACATAACCTCCGGGATCAAGATGCAGCACGTCCACCACGTTGTTGGCAGGAAGGTCACGTTGACCATCAGATGAAGTTGTTTGGAGGAATTTATTCGGTCAACCGGTCTCGACATGTGGCTAAAGCGCCAGATAAATACAGACGAAAGAGAAAGAAAGCGAACACGCACATTATGCAACATTTTACATTCTACAGGGCATTTTACAGGGTCTGGGACTGCTTGCTGGACGCGCAAGGGGACAACAGCGCTGGCTGGTTCCCAGGTAGTCATGCATGGTGATGTAAAAAGTGCCAACTCTTTGGCCAAAAGTGCCAAAAGTGCCATGGCGCTTTTTCGAAACCCAGCGCCATGCATAGTTTGTCATAGAACTTAAGTCCCCTTTTACACCTTTTTTTCTGTGACGACTCCGACAACATGAAAAAGTTCAATAATTCATGTAAAAAGTTCCATATTCAATAGATAAAGTGGCCTAGTGGTAAATATATATTTGTCGCGTTTTGCCATAGTTGTTAAAACATACCGTATTTCCTCGAAATACCCCCAGGGGGTTTATTTTTTCAGAGTGGAAATTTTGAGGGGGGGTATTTCGAGGGGGGGGGGGGGCTTATTTGAGGTGGGTTTATTATTTCGTAAGAAATTTTCACGAAATTCATAGTAAAGAGTACGCTTTTATATACACAAAACAGGTAACCAACGTGTCCAAGTAGGGTATATTTGGACATATTAACCTCTATGGCTACACAAACTAGTACATGTGTAGCTGCAATGCAAACTGCGACCAATATATACATAATGTACACTGCATACATCATGTACATAATTCCAGATGGGGGTATTTCGAGGGGGGGTTTATTCTTCCCCAGCCCAAAAACACCTGGGGGTATTTCAAGGGGGGGGGTAATTCAAGGGGGGGGGGAATAATTCAAGGGGGGTGGGTAAATCTAGGAAATACCGTATTTACATTTACTCAAAAAGTACATATACTCTGCGCGGTTCCGCCTAATTTACTGTAACCTACATTTTTTCTATTCACTTAAATAATTCCCATTTCACTTCAAATATTTAGCCTTTCCGCTCACTGTAAACAAAGGGTGATAAAAGTAATAACATTTATAATATTTATTTTATCTATATTTTTATTAATCTTTATGATTCTCCATGATTGTACATAAGATCATTCCCACTCGGGCACACGGCCCCAGTATAATAGAGTATAAATACCATGAAGAACTTTGACAAAATTGTTGGACAAAAGATAATTTTCCACACTGCAAAAGCAGAAAAAATAAGTTGCAAAGTGTGTGGAACTTTACAAACTCAAGTACTGAGTAAATACATTTACATATACTTTGAAAAAAGTAGTTGTACTCACATTTACATATACTTTTTCAATGTACTCCAGTAGAATATGTATATCAGATAGGTCTGTTTATAGGCTTTTTCAAAGCATAATTAGGAAAAAGGGGGAAAAAGGGAGAAAAAGCAAAAAATGGGTAAAAAATTAAAAAAATAGGCATAAAATACATGTACATGCGAATTTGAAGGTCAACATGGTCAAAAGGTACAAAAATGAGTGATTTTGAGTGAAAATTGGGTCAAAATCCTCCAAAAATACTCAAAAATACGTTTTCTTGAGGAAAAAGTATTTTAATCATGTTTACTCATGAGTAAATGTAAAAAAAAGTTAATTTACGTATTCTGTTGTACTCAGTGGGTGAGTAAAAAATAAATACTTTACATTTAAATATACTTTGAAAAAAGTTCAGTACTTCTAACAACTCTGCAGTTTGCACCGCAGCTACTTGTTTGTGTAGCAATGGACGTTGATATGTCCAAATATACCCTACTTGGACATGTTCATTACCGGTTTTGGGTATACAAAAACATACTCTTTACTATGAATTTGGTGATAATCTCTGACAAAATAATAGCCCCCTCGAATAGGCCCCCCCACAAAATACCCCCCACCCCTCAAAATTTCCACTCTGAAAAAATAAACCCCCTGGTGGTATTTAGAGCGTTTAGGGTAAGTATTTACATCATTTAAGTGCATTTTGTTGGTAAATATGTATGTGCATTTTATAAGGTAAATACAAAAGGTAATTGCATTTTCGCGGGACGCTATAAAGCGCCACGGAACTTTCGACGCTTGGTGCCAAACCCCCTGTGCTTTCTAAATAAAAATTTGCATCACTTTTTCCCAGGGCAAAGTGAAAGAAGTGGCAAAAATTTTAGCTATGAAAGGCTAAATAATATAACCGGAGGTGAAACTTTAAAAGGTTATTTGAAGAAGTTGACATATGACTGCAAATCTATTTTATTGCAAATTGTCTACCGATCAAAAGTGCTGTGCAACGAGTATATGTTCTATGACAGGGACGTGTGCTCAGGGGGCATCTTCAACACCTCGTGGTGCGTGCACGATTACCGTATTTCCTCAAAATACCCCCCGGGGGTGATTGTTTCATAGTGGTCCCGAGAGGGGAGGGGGGGTTAAACGAGGGGGGGTATTTCGAGGGGGGGGGGTTATTATTTCAAATCCTAGTACGAAATTGTCGTTTGTGATGTACACTGGGGTAGAAAAATGCATCAATAACTGACATGTATAGACTCCTGTAGACTAATACATAGTAGTACGTAGATGGTATAAACACTGTTCTAACGTGATTACGACATTGTTTTAACGTGTGTTCTGCACTACGTATAACACAAACTGCAGTATTTGTCATGTACGTTCTCTTTACACTCAATCTGGGGGGGGGGTATCTTGAGGGGGGTGATTGTTTCATAGTGGTCTCGAGAGGGGGGTCAAAACGAGGGGGGGGGGGTATTTCGAGGGGGGGGGGGGGTATTTCGAGGGGGGTATTTCGAGGGGTGGGGTATTTCGAGGAAATACGGTAGATGGATAAAAGTGCTCTGTAGAAAACTGGGATTGATAAAGAACTGTTAGAAAATGACAATGTTTCTGTATGATGGTATTTTACAGGATTCACATGGGAGGGTATGCGTCTCTATTCTCTCAATATCCATTTTGCTGTCAAATAAACTTACTTGGTAATATGGGAAATGTCTTCAGCACTGGTGAGTTCATTAAAAAGAAACTGTGCTCATTTGATAATGTCACCACTCGAATTTTAAGCTCACGTCAATGTGTGGGTGAAAATACGGAAGGTAATTCATGCGTAAAAAGTAAACGACCCCCTGTGCAGGCAACGATGGCAAAAACACAGAATATGAACACAGAAATTCATTGAGGGGGGTATTTCGAGGGGGGGAGGTTTATTATTTCCCCAGCCCATTTTGAGGGGGGGGTTATTTCGGGGCAGGCCTGATACGCACATGTGCTCGTTACGCACATATGCCCGTTTTTTTCACTTAACACTATTTCAAGTGATTTTCAGATATGAGTAAAGTGAAAAAAAGTTGCGCAATGACATTAGTGAACTTTTCTCACTTCACTCATATCTGAAAATCACTTGAAAATGTGTCAAGTGAAAAAAAACTGTGAAAAAAAGCCATTTTTCACTGTTTTTCACTTGACACATTTTCAAGTGATATTCAGATATGAGTGAAGTGAAAAAAGTCACTAATGTCATTGCGCAGCGTTTTTCACTTCACTCATATCTGAAAATCACTTAAAAAAAGTGTCAAGTGAAAAAAACGGCATGTGTGCGTAACGGGCACGTGTGCGTATCAGTGCACCCCGTTAATTCGAGGGGGTCATTCAAGGTGGGGATAATTTGAGGTAATGCGGTAACTACCGTATTACCTCGAAATACCCCCAGGGGGGATTATTATTTCGCAGCA
>CAXIWS010000426.1:0-10265 GCA_964036195.1 Sphaerolaimus hirsutus
GAAAGATCCTGGCGACAAGTGCAGTGAGGCCGATAGAAATACGGAGTTCTTATAGAGGGATGTTTATTCAGTGGTAGTGTTCATATAATAATTAGGTATTACACACAATGTGACCAAAAATTACATGGGACATTTTAAATGCAACAAATCCCTGGACGGAAATTCACCCTGGTGGCAATCCCAAGCCCTGTAAAGTGTCAAATGTAAAGTCAAATGTAAAGTAAAGTGTCAAATGTAAAGTCAAATGCAAAGTAAAGTGTCAATTGTCATGCAAAGTTAAGTAATAAAATCTTTTCTTTTTTGTTTTGATTGACACTACTTTGCATTTGACTTTACATTTGACACTTTACTCTACACTTTACAGGGCTTGGGACTGCCCCCAGCTCAGCTAGATCCACTCAACCAAGTACAATAAAACAAAATTTCAAGACTATTCACCCCGTAAAAAATGATCAAAAATGCTCAACCCCGCAAAGAAGATTGAAAAGACTGAACGGGCACTTAAGTCATGGATCATTGCAAACATACAACCAAAACTAAATACTTCAGCGACAGGTTTTCCGTATATAGACGTGCACATAAACCTTACATAAAGTGAGGCAGCAAGTCAGCATTATCAGTTGCTCTTCTTGGATCCGCCGTCATCGAAGTCGACACTGACAACTGAAACGAAGAGTTTAGGTTTAGTGTCAATTGGCGCCACACACGCCGGATGTCAACTGAATTTGTGTCAACTTAATTTTACTGAATATTCTCATGTAAACTTCCCTATCTGATAGAGCATAGTTAATTAACATCATGCCACTTAATTAACATTGTTAAATGTGACGCTTGAACTTTTTTGGGTTATTTAGTTGACATGAGTTGACACGAATTTGCGATGTCAACTAGCGAGTGTGCGCCCATTTCCGCTCATTGTCAAGTGATGAGAAAGGTGATTATGTGATAGTAAAAGTGTGGTAAATGTGATGGTAAATGTGGTAAATTCAAGTAACAGAAGTCATGACCAGGGTTGGTTTAAGTAAAATTCTTTTTACCAAAATTATATTTATTTTTATTTTATTCTTAAATTTTCTATTTTTATTATTTTATTCTTAAATTTTCCATTTTATTATTTTTACCTGAGATTTTGCCAACCCTGGTCATGAGCAATGGCAATAGCATTGAAAAAAATCATCAATTTTTGGAAAATATAATCTCAGAAAATCTCTAAAGAATAAAATATAATTAAATCTCTCTCAAAAACCCTGGAAAAAAATATAAATAAATATAAATATCAGAATTTGAGAGATTTTCTGATATTTTTAAAAATCTCAGAAAATCTCTCAAAAAGAAAATATAATAAAATCTCTCTGGTAAATTGTGGAAAAAATATAAATCTCAGAAAATCTTATATTTTCTGCGATTTTTTAAATATAAATCTCGCACAGATTTTTTCAATGCTAAATGGCAAACTGATATGCCTTTATATTTATTAGCAATGTCATCACTAACGAGACCACTTATCATTTGCAATCACATGCAAAATGGGTAGAAAACCTGGAAACAGAAAATAGAAACGAGGTCAGGTGCCAATCCCAAGCCCTGTAAAGTGTAAAGTAAAGTGTCGAATGTAAAGTCAAGTGTCAAGTCAAATGTCAAATGTAAAGTCAAGTGTCAAGTCAAATGTCAAATGTAAAGTGTCAATTGTGTATCCAAATCTTAAATTTTCGTATCCAAATCTTATTTTTCGTATCCAAATCTTATGTTTTTGTATCCAAATCTTATTTTTCAACATAAGATTTGGATACAAAAACATAAGATTTGGATACAACAAAATAAGATTTGGATACACAATTGACACTTTACTTTACATTTGACTTTACATTTGACACTTTACTTTACATTTGACTTGACACTTGACTTTACATTTGACACATTACTTTACATATGACATTTGACTTGACACTTTACTTTACACTTACAGGGCTTGGGACTGCCCCCTGACCACTTAGGATGCTAGTAGTTTGGTATGCTGCCAAAAAGCTCACTCACTCAGGATGCTGTAAGGCATCGCTTGACATGACAACCAGCTACACGTTGTATGCCATCATTAAATCATCTCATGCTTGCTCATCAAATGCGACACTTAAAATGGATTTCATGAGCATTAGAAGTTAATTGAATTTGTCAAACTTTGTAAAGCATTTTCTTGTCACCTGTGTTTTTACTTTTATACTGCTGAATTCACTTATCTCATTTTACTTCTCAATTCACTTCTAACACAGCAGCACTTGAAATGAGTCACTACAGCATACAAACAGTGCATTTCCGCGTCATACTAAGTGACTAGCATACTACATGATGCACCCCCATCGAAATGGGTGGTAGAAAACCAATGTGTGCATGCACACTGTGGCCACGCACACAAGTGCACCAGTAAGGTGTGGATTTAGTTTGCCGCCGGGTAGTATGACCACCAGTAACTCTAACTACCTAAATGTCATTATTTATATTTGACCCACCCTGCTAAATTCACGATAAAATCAATTTTCTTTGTCTGGATCCTTAGCAAATGAACATGCAAATGCTGCACTAATCTCCTGCGCAAACAAAAGTGACCATTGGTCAGCCATAATTACCATATTTCTCAAGGGACTTTTTTCCACCCAACCACTCAAATGGTTTGGAAAAAGATTTGTTTCCAAATTTCGATGGTGTATCTACTACATACTGCTCGCAGCGCCACTGTGAACCAAAACGGCTACTACCCCTTCGGTAACAGAAAATCGTTTTACCCTTTGCAAAAAATCATATGTAGAGACACTGGGAAATACGACTGAGTACATTTTGTTGTATTTCTGTTAAGCCGCACGAATGCGACAAAACGCCACCGCGAAGGATAATGTTTTTAAACCGGAAAAAAATGGCAGGCAACAGCATTTCAAGTGATTTTATTAATGTATTAATACAATGAATGATCAACTGCACTCTCAAAATACCTGTGAGTAATATATTCTAAGTGATGTGAATCATGCAGTAACTGCTATTTAATAATACACTTAAGTACCGTATTTCCTCGAATTACCCCCGGGGGGTCTATTCTTTTAGAGTGGAAATTTTGAGGGGGGTTAAACAAGGGGGCGGGGGGTATTTCGGGTGGGGGTGTTTCGACGAAATACGGTATATGTACCCCTATTCATATTCTGTGATAGTGCTAAATAAGATGATAAATACTATCCATGCAAAAAATAAGTGAATGACAACTCACAACACAATTAACAAATGCCTTTGGCAACATCTGTATCTTTGGCAATAGCTGGGGCCACTCCAACACCCTGTAAAATGCTCTGTAAATGTCAAATATCGAGCAGTGTTACGGTCATGCAAAATTTCAAACAAGCAGTATAAAATAAGAGAATGTGACATTTTACATTGCTTTTGACACTTTGGATGTCATTTGACACTTTACATGGCATTTTACAGGATCTGGGAGTGGCCCCTGGTGAGAC
The DNA here is from genome assembly GCA_964036195.1 of Sphaerolaimus hirsutus. NCBI lineage: Eukaryota > Metazoa > Nematoda > Chromadorea > Monhysterida > Sphaerolaimidae > Sphaerolaimus > Sphaerolaimus hirsutus. Next base: position 3,492 of record CAXIWS010000426.1, read on the forward strand.
ATCACAGCAAGACTAGGCAGACATCAACAATTGCAACTTAACAACTGAACACCGATTCATAATTATTGAATATCATGCATTCTTATCAACTAGATTGTAAGTATTGTTATTTCTCGTTATCACACCAGATCGCTTTGCACACTTTTTCTCACCGTCAACGAAATTCCTGGCGAACCACTTCAAGACCTCATCGAGCAGAATAACCGGGATACTGATCTCCAATACGGCGGCCCACTCAGTAAAACTCAATGGGGTGATTTGGAAGATGGTGGCCATGATGTCCACGTAGAGGATGACGAAGTGAAGCGAGAAGGACAGGGCCATGGCGCCGATCAGCCACATGTTCGTCCACGGCGGCATCAAAATCAGCGACTGGTTCTCAGACAAACTGCGGAATAATGGCGGCAAAAGGGATTTAGTGAATTTGTAAATATTTAGCTGTGAAGCTACATTTTTACTGGGGATGGCACTTGGTTTTTCAACTGATTTACGTTGAACTGATTTATCTAAATAGGTACCGTATTTCTCCGATCAAAGCACCCCTGGTGCTTTACAAAATTGGGGCACTTTTCAAACTACTTTTAAAGTGCCATTTATAGCACCCTGGTGCAATGCAAATCATGGGGAGCTATACTATGTTTCAACTGAAAATGACTGAAACGCTTTTGCAAAAATCTCACGACCTACTAGTCTTTGATTGCCACTTCAAGTAGCCCTAGTGAATTACACCAAAAGTGTTTGATATCGCCGCAGTAGACAAAAGAACGCCACGCGCCATGCAAAAAAAACTTCTTATGCAACAGATGGTACTACAATTTCTCCTCTATATTTATGCTTACAGATGTTTACCAATTTTTTTTCGGATGATAAGTAAAGCACCCGGGTGCTTTATATGGAACAAATTGCACAGCACAGCACCCCGGGAGCTTTGAACGGGGGGTGCTTTGATCGGAGAAATACGGTAGTCTTTTTGTAAACTAAGGACTCAATCAGTTTTTTATATTAAGGCAAAATAGTTACTAGGTTTTTTTCAGTTTTCGCACGTAAGCGCGCATTTTCACATGCAAATACAAAAACGGGACTGTTTAAACTGGTTTTGTGTTTTTTAATGGCAGACCTTCCATTTCTTCATGCTACCATGTAATAAAGTCGTGATATACATATAAGCGTAGTATTTATAAAATCTAGCCAATCTGTCTCCACATATTTACAACTAAAGTATGAAAATGTGCTCCAAACCTCCTGCCTTAGCTACCCAATAGTTTAAGCTCACAACATTTCACATTCCATGTACAATCTCAATCGCGACGTAACGAACCTGTTCATGGCGTTGAGCATCTCAATGGTGACGAGCACACTGAGCGCGATCGCGTTCGGGTGGTTGTCCTCAAACACGGCGCACTCGACGCCCTCAAAGTTCTCCGGCTCCAGCTCGCAACGCATCCAGTGGGTGACCTGGTAGAAGGTCACGGCGGGGCCCTCCTCGTGCACCATGAACCACCACAGCGAGCCGCCCACGGTGGCCGCTCCGACGTACACTGGGAAAACGTTGAGTTTGAATTGTAATTTTGAACGTTTAATTCGAATTGAAAGCGTAGTCAGGGTTGGTTTTCAAATTCAGTTTCACAATTTTTTGCCTTTCCATTTTTGCATTATGTTAAATTTTATCGAAATATTTGAAATATGTCTTGTCAATGTTACCGAAATATTTTATCAAAATAGTATTTTGTATTGTTTGCTTTTCACTAAATTTTTCCAATCCTGACTGTTACATTTACACAGCGTAAAATGAAAAGCGAGCACCTCCGATGGCCATGTATCTGAAAAAGAGCCACCCGGAAATGAGGCTCTCTTTGGAGCTCCTGGGCGGCTTCTCCATGATGTCCAAGTCGGGCGGGTTGAAGCCAAGCGCGGTCGCTGGCAGCCCGTCGGTGACCAAGTTCACCCACAGCAGCTGCACCGGCACCAGGGCCTCGGGGATGCCCAGCGCGGCGGTGAGGAAAATGGATACTACCTGCGATTGTAAGTATACGTGCAAAACTGCGTGGATAGTGGAAAGCTAAAGTGTGTATGCCGATTGGAAGGCATACTTTGCGCAGAATACTACTACCATAATTAAATGAATAAAATCTCGTAATGATTCCATAGTAAAAACGAAATGTCATTATGAAAAAAACTGCATAAGTTATAGGTCATTATTCAGATGGATTACGGTAGTTTTCCATACTAAGTGTCATGTCCGTCGAGTATAGAAACAATAAGGCACTTCACAACGACGCACCTCTCCAATATTCGAGCTGATAAGATAGCGAATGAACTGCTTCATGTTGTTGTAGATGGCGCGGCCCTCTTCCACGGCGGACACGATCGTGGCGAAGTTGTCGTCGGCGAGAACCATCTCCGAGGCGGACTTGGCCACCGCCGTGCCCGAGCCCATGGCGATGCCGATCTCGGCCTTTTTGAGTGCGGGCGCGTCGTTGACGCCGTCGCCCGTCATCGCGGTGATTTCGCCGGCCGCCTGTGTAAGTAAATAGTATACCGTATATCCTAGAATAAGACCCCAGGGGAGTTATTTTTTCGTCAGAGGTTTTGAGGGGTGGTTTTTCAAGGGGGAGGAGTTATTCGAAGGGGGTATTTTTCCTCTGAAAACTGGGACTTAGTTCATTGGATGAATGCATTCTGTTGACTCATGTAATCCAGGCATTTACAACAGTTCAACAACAACAAAAAGGTGTGTATACACTGTCCACGCGGTATGTATCCGCTATGGCTGCCATACGTTAACATTATTTTGTGTTTTGATCGATCATTTTGTAAATTTTGTAGCATATTTTTCACCCAGACGGGGGAGTTATTCATGTGGGGAGTTATTCGAGGGGGAGTTAATTTTCGTCAGTGTTTCTGATGGGGGAGTTATTCAAGGGAGGGGAGTTTTTCGAAAGGGGTCTTATTCAACGCCAGTGATGGGTGGCGCATAAATGCGCACTTAAACGGCGGACGCACCTGCAAGTACTCGACAATCTTCTGTTTGTGTGCCGGCTCTACGCGGGCGAAAATACGCGACCGTCTGCATGCTTCGGCTTGCATGGACGGCGGCAGGTCGTCGAACTCACGTCCAGTGAACGACTTGCCTGCAGGGTTCGTACTGTCAGTGAGGGCACAAAGTGTACAATCGGGTGGGCGCGCCAGCGCCATCCCTCGCTGCCGAGGGAGGGCGCAAGCGACCCACCCATAATATGGTCGGACACACCAAAATGCGGAAATCGCAAAATTAAAATCGCAATAACTTCGGAACGCAATGCGCTAGTGCAGAACCGACTTGAAAAGCCCGTGTCGAAAAGTACCACCATGCAAATTTTCAGATCCAACGGTTGAGTTCGAAGGAAGTTATTACGGATTTTCTTTTTCAAGTAGTGTTGTTGTCGTTGTTCTTGTTGTTCTTGTTGCTCTTCTTGTTCTCCCGACAATCTTCAAACTGCAATAACTTCTTTGAAACACGACCGATTTTCATGGTTGATGGCTCATATGAAAGAGCATATGATGCCATTTCTTATTTTCGGGAATTTTTTTCACAGGCTCCGCCCACTTTGGGACGGTATCTGTTTGAAATTTTCAAACCTCAATAAATTTAAAATTTGAATACAAATGCAGCAATAAAAAAAAATTGTTGATGTGCGCCATGACTAGAGCTTTCAAATGAGCCAATTTTTGGCGATTTTGGTTGAGATTTACAAAAGTTATTCAAGTTAGCTTGTTTTGTGTAAAATGCGCAAACATGCCTGAACTACTGCTTGATGTGATACTGAGCATGTGACCTTGCATGGTGATTACTATCAGGTCATAAATGTCTAGTGGTTTATGTCAAGTCAAATGTCAAGTTATAAATGTCAAGTCAAATGTCAAGTGATAATGTCAAGCAATAAATGTCAGGCCAAATGTCAAGTGATAAATGTCAAGTAATAAAATATTAAGTGATAAAATATCAAGTCAAATATCAAGTGATAAATGTCAAGTGGTAGATTTCAAGTGAAATTTCAAGTGAAAAATGTCAAGTGATAGATGTCAAGTGATAAATGTCAAGTGATAAATGTCAAGTGATAAATGTCAAGTGATAAATTTCAAGTTAAATGTCAAGTGATGAATGTCAAGACAAATGTCAATTGATAAATGTCAATTGATAAATGTCAAGTGATAAATGTCAAGTGATAAATATCAAGTGATAAATGTCAAGTGATAGATGTCAAGTTATAAAATATCAAGTGATAAAATATCAAGTCAAATATCAAGTGATAACTTTCAAGTCAAATGTCAACTGATAAATTTCAACTGAAATGTCAAGTTAAATGTCAAGTGATAAATGTCATGTCAAATGTCAAGTTAAACATCAAGTGATAAATTTCAAGTGAACTGTCAAGTTTAATGTCAAGTGATAAATGTCATGTCAAATGTCAAGTCAAATGTCAAGTTGTAAATGTCAAGTCTAAAGTCAAGTCAAGTCAAATGTTGAGTTTTAGATGTCAAGTGATAAATGTCAAGTGATAAATTTCAAGTGAAATGTCAAGTTAAATGTCAAGTGATGAATGTCAAGACAAATGTCAATTGATTAATGTCAATTGATAAATGTCAAGTGATAAATATCAAGTGATAAATGTCAAGTGATGCATGTCAAGTTATAAAAAATCAAGTGATAAAATATCAAGTCAAATATCAAGTGATAACTGTCAAGTCAAATGTCAACTGATAAATTTCAACTGAAATGTCAGGTTTAATGCCAAGTGATAAATGTCATGTCAAATGTCAAGTCAAATGTCAAGTGATAAATTTCAAGTGAAATGTCAAGTGATAAATGTCATGTCAAATGTCAAGTCAAATGTCAAGTTTAATGTCAACTGATAAATGTCATGTCAAGTGTCAAGTGACAAATTTCAAGTCAAGTCAAATAACAAGTCATATGTCAAGTCAAATTTCAAGTGGTAAATGTCAAGTCAAATGTAAAGTTAAATGTCAAGTGATCAAAAAATCAACAAAAGTCAAATGAGAAGTGAAATGGCAAGTAAAAAATTAAATTGAAAAACTTTGATAAATGGATACTGAACTGTGATCCATATTTCTAGTTAATTTTTTTGTGAACAATCACATAATGCTATTGTCACAAATATAGTTGTACATAGAATTATGATACACTCCTTAACTCTTAATGGCGGACCATATTGGTTTAAGAGACATTTCTCAATGAGTTTTGGATATGTCATTTAACACAACGCATATGCAAGATCATTGGCACGCGCTGGCACCATGCCAGCCGATATTTGTAGGATGAAATTCACCCGGTCACATATAAACTTGGCCCTCATCCAAGTTATGGGTTGCATATTTTTGATCAAAATATAGTGCTGTTTGATGTGATACTGCCACTATATGGGTCTTCAAGGGTTATGATTTCAAATTGTGCAATTTTATGGAGTGGTGCCATCCACTCCAAAATGGTGCCATTTTCATGAAGTGGCGCCATCTACTCCAAAACGGCAGTGCCATCTACTCCAAAATGGCACCATTTTTGTGGAGTGGCACCATCTACTCGCCAGCATATATATATGAAGGGTGTGCTTCTAAAAGTACCGATCTACAAAAAATCGATTTTGAGATAATCGCGATTGAAAGTTTGGAGCATGCAATACCCATACATGGGTATTGGGTATGGGAATTTTGGGTAAGGGTATTTCGGCCATATTGTTGGGTATCCACATGCATGGGTATAATCATTGATTATACACATAACACTAGCTATATAAAATTTAGGGAATTGTATTTTTGCAGTACAGTACATTTGAAAGGAACAAATTGGTAATAGCATGTAGATCGGTATTTTTTAAAGCACAAAATCAGAAAGCTGTAGATCGGTACTTTTACCCATAATAAAAAAGCACAAAATGAGTTTTTGCGCAAGCGGACGCCGATCTGACATCGGTACTTTTAGAAGCACAAAAAATAATGTGCAGATCGGTACATTTCAAAGAACAGTTTTGAAAAAAGTGTGTAGATCGGTACTTTTAAAGACACAAAAGCTGAAAAAGCTTGTAGATCGGTACTTTTAAAATTTCAAAAACTGTAATTTGCGATTTTTTTGCTTTTTTCGACCCCCCATATCTCAAAATTGAATTTCGCACCCCCCACATATTATATATATTTTTGAAGCGCATTTTTATGGGGACCCCAAAAATGGTCCTAACTCAAATTTGAAAAATTTGTAGATCGGTACTTTTAGAAGCACACCCTTCATATTGTTCAGCAAGACACCTACTGGGTGTCATTCAGGGAAGCCTCGGCCACTGGCCACACAAAAGAAGTATATCAGTAAAAAATGGCTAAAGCCAAATAAAAAGTGGACGCTGCCTCCACAGCAAATAGACATGAAGTGTGTCTCTCAAATGGACATGAAGTGCATCCCTCAAATGGACATTAATATATATTGGATGCACTTCATGTCCATTTGAGAGACACACTTCATGTCTATTTGCTGTGGAGGCAGCGTCCACTTTTTATTTGGCTTTAGCCATTTTTACTGATGTAAAGTGGTTCACATCGAGTAAAGAGCACTTATTCATGTCCGCTATCGTGTAAATAAAAGTCACAAATATCGCCAGACGCCAATATTGTTTCTACCTATTTACATTGCGCGTGCGCACACTAGTTTACTAACGGTAAACTAAGAATTTGGTAAACTCACCTTTCAGCTTCTGAGCTCTTATGAGTTCACCGGAATGAGCTGTTCGT
>CAXIWS010000428.1:0-10032 GCA_964036195.1 Sphaerolaimus hirsutus
TCATTGCAGGAACAAAATTTGACAAAATTTTCACTTTTTCATTCACCCCCAAATAAATTTCATTATGGAAGCATTTGAGAGGATATGTTGTTTACATAACTTTGAACCTCAGACCATTCTCTAGTGAACTTTGTAAACCAACTTTTTAAGTGTGAAACAAAAAATTGGTTTAAAGTGAAATTTTCAGTCTACCGTTTATGGGACAGGGTGGGTGCACTACTGAAAAAATTTTTCTGGCTGAGCTACAGTTCCAACCTGATTTAGTTTTATATTAGGTATGTTGTTGCAACATTTTATTAATGCAGTTGGGTGATGAACTTGTTTTGGGACACTTGGGCTGTTTTTAGAAAACGGTCAACTTTATATGCAGTGACCCATGCTTTAGTGGATCGTCGGCAGCCGCCCCCACTGGTGTATTGTGAGGGGGGTTGTTGGCAAGACATCCCCCAAATTTCAGTGTCATACCGCCATCACAGCTGGAGATATGTCAATCGTAGTGTAGCCAATCAAGTGGGTGGTGACTTGATTGGGACACCAAAAACGCCAAAAAAAAATGTTGCATATGTGGCGACCCACCCTGTAGTGAGTCGCCGCGCACCTCCCGCATTGTTGGGGAGTAGAGGAGTCTTACAACTTTATATATACAAAGTTTCAGCTTTATAACACCCCCATGAACGGAGATATTGCATTCGAAGTGAAATAAAAAATGGGTGGTGAACTTGTCCGGGAAGGTGTTTATGTAAATATGTACAAAATTTATTCATATTTTATAATGGTACAAAAAAGAAATTAAAGATGGCATGCACATCTCATGGTGGATTTGACAATTTAAGTTTCAACATTTAAGTATACCTTATTACCTCAAATCAACTCCCTTGAATAAACCTCCCTCAAAATGGACTGGTGAAATAATAAGCCCCCCTCGATATACCCTCCTCAAGGATGATGTACATCATGTATCCAATGTACATGGTGTATTTATTACTGCTAATTTGCATCACAGCTACACATAGACTGTACTAGGTTGTGTAGTTATCTACATGTTTATTTAAAAAATATCCTGTTTGTATGCATTTATAACCTGTTTTGGTATGTAAATGCCTACTATTTTCTATGATCCTTACAAAACTTTCTGACAAAATAATAAACCCCCATGGGGGTATTTCAAGGTAAATAATATGGTAGTTGTAGTTCAAATCAATTCCATAGTCTTCCATACAGTGCACATCCATTGAAGAATTTTGGAGTACTGCATAAATTGTCATTTCTAGGCATTTTGTTGCTGGTGTTGTGATGTTGATGTCCTTATTGTGGACATTTTTATGGACTTTTTTCACCCTTGAATGAATACACAGATACAAATGTTATGTGGGGTTAAAACATATGCAAAACCAATATTTTATAAGAAAACCTGTTTCCTGTTCGAGAACAGTGAGAACACTGTTTCCAGATCGAAATGCTGTAAATCAGAATTTTTTTTGGGGAAACTCAAATTTTTTGGAAAAAAACTCGAGTTTTTTAGAAAAAAAACTAAAAAAAAACTCGAGTTTTCACAAAAACACACAGAAATAAAAACAGAGTTACTCAAGTTTTTTTTTGAGAAAAAAAACACAAAACACAGGTATTCATTTTGAAAAACTCAAAACACAGACATTTTTTTTTTTTGGAGAACTTACCCATCGTTGAATACAGTATGATATATAATCACTAGTGATGAATACACTATCACTGGTCACCGAAACCACCAGCACCAGTGCTGGTGTGGTGCGGTGCGGTGCTTTTTTCGAGGGTAACCTGCCGGTGCCGGTGCCAATGTTTTAAAGAATGGCACCGGTCCCAGTGCGGTGCGGTGCCCTAATAAGTATTTATGACAAGAATATCGCAGTGTTGCGTACGCAGCGAGCGTTAACCTGAGCTTGGAGATGACCTTCATCGGCTACACGCAGCTGCAGCTCGTCCAATCACAGCAGATCCTCCAAAATTACACACTTCCAGTCTGTTTTTTTACAAGTTACCGCATTTCCTCGAAATACCCCCCCCTCAAAATGGACACTATGAACTTATAAACCCCCCCTCGAAATACCCCCCCCCAAATTTAGTGTATAGAGAACGTAAATGACAAAGGCTGCGGTTTGTCATCTGGGTAATGCAAAACACACGTTAAAAACGATGACTCTGTTATGTGAGAACAGTGATTATACGTCTACACACTTATACAAGTCTTTAGAGTCTTATAAATGGCGATTTTTGTTGCATTTTCGACGTCTGCGTACGTTTCAGTCAACAATTTAGTACTTGGTTTTCAAAAAAATTCTGGCGAAATAATAACCCCCACCTCGAAATACCCCCCCCCCATCGTTTAACCCCCCTCAAAATGCTCACTCTGAAAAAATAAACCCCCCGGGGGTATTTCGAGGAAATACAGTAAATGCAATTCAGCGGGATAAAAAATCGTTTTGATGATTCATGTCAAGATCAACCCTTAAAAATGGCTGGACAAAACACAAAATGGACATTCAATTTTACAAAAGCAATATCATATTTTGTGTAAATAAGTTACCATATAAAATGGACAGGAGCTTTAAACGGCATAAATTGAAAAATGGGAATTTCAAACATGAAGTTTGAGTCATAAACTTTAAAACTTGATAATAATAATATTTTTCAATGACTTACTATTTTTCGTTTCATTTTTCCAACAAATTATTGACCAGGCTGTAAATCCTATCCTGTCATGAGCAGTTTATTTAAAAAAATCACCCAAAATGTTAATTTTTTGATTGTAATGATGAATACCTATACATAAACACCTTCCCGGACAAGTTCACCACCCATTTTTTTATTTCACTTCGAATGCAATATCTCCGTCCATGGGTGTGTTATAAGGCTGAAACTTTGTATATATTAAGTTGTAATACCCCCTTACTCCCCAACAATGGGGGGAGGTGTGGTGACTCACTACAGGGTGGGTTGCCCTATATGCAAAAAAATTTTGTGGCGTTTTTGGTGTCCCAAGCAAGTTCACCACCCACTTGATTAGCTACACTTTGAAGGCTATATCTCCAGCTGTGAGGGAGGTAGAAAGCTGAAATTTGGGGGATGTCTTGCCAACAACCCCCCTCACAATACACCAGTGGGGCGGCTGCCGACGACCCACGAAAGCATGGGTCACTGCATATAAATTTGATAATTTTTTAAGAACAACCCAAGTGTCCCAAACAAGATCGCCACCCAACTGCATTATAAAAAAATGTTGTGAGAACATACCTGATATAAAATTGAATCAGATATGAACCCTAGTTCTGCTCATTACAATTTTTTCAGTAGGGCACCCACCCTGTCCCATAAACAGCCGACTGAAAATTTCACTTTAAACCAATTTTTTGTATCACACTTAAAAAGTTGCTTTACAAAGTTCACTAGGGGAGGGTCTAAGGTTCAAAGTTATGTAAACAACATAACCTCTAAAATGCTTCCATAAGGAAATTTATTTGGGGTGAATGAAAAAGTGAAAATTTTGTCAAATTTTCTTCCTGAAATGACATCATTTTGACATCATAGAATTCACCCCAAGTAAATTTCCTTATGGAAGCATTTTAGAGGTTATGTTGTTTACATAACTTTGAACCTTAGACCCTCCCCTAGTGAACTTTGTAAACCAACTTTTTGAGTGTGATACAAAAAATTGGTTTAAAGTGAAATTTTCAGTCGGCTGTTTATGGGACAAGATGGGTGCCCCACTGAAAAAAAATTTTTTTGGTTGGAATAGTGTTCCAACCCGATTCATTTTTATATTAGGTATTGTGTTGCAACATTTTTTTTATGCAGTTGGGTAATGAACTTGTTTTGGGACACTTGGGCTGTTTTTAGAAAATGGTTAACTTTATATGCAGTGACCCATGCTTTAGTGGGTCGTTGGCAGCCGCCCCACTGGTGGATTGTGAAGGGGGTTGTTGGCAAGACATCCCCCAAATTTCAACTTTATACCGCCATCACAGCTGGAGATATGGCTCTTGTAGTGTAGCCAATGGCGCTACGCACACTGAAGCTGAAATATTCGGCATACGCACGTTTTCATCTGCCGAATCCGAATTGAAAAATTGCCGTTCGGACGTTTTAAGTTTGGCATTTAAGGGGCTGCCATATTGAATTTTGAAAAAGTGCGCACGATATTCGGACAAACTCGGACGAATTTGAGCGTTAATTTTTAGACGCTGAAGTATGTCGAAAGCAACATACTTCGGCATTTTCTATGATAAGGACGATAGCTGAATGTGTGTATTTACTGTATTGGCTTGCGTACCGTACCGTACTCACAATTTCGACTTCGCAGTTCAGCATTCAATATTTCATCTGATTTTGCTGAATGGTTTCCGCATGTAAAAGTGTACGCATCTTTTGAATGCTGAAATACATGTGTCATGAATCCGTGTATTCAGCTGTTTTTCGATTACACGATTCACGAGGTTTTTTTCCGCACTTTTCCCTCTATTCCCACTTCACCGGCCGCTTGCCGCTGCAGTGCACTGCACTGGGCCCGGAGGTCCAGATTATAAATGCGTGTTGTAAATTTTAAGGAAACGTGTCCGAAGACGGTAGGTTTTTCAGAACGTGCGATGAACCACTCGGTGGCTCACGCTGTTCCGTTTCCCGCAGCACGCACAGCACTTACACTCAGCATAAGCAGCGCGGTAATTAAAGCAGTTGTTAATTAGCTAACTAAGGGAAAAAGTTAGTACTTAGTGCCAATACCAAAGGGGGTCCAAGTTGGGTTGAGAAGAGAGTTTATTTTTTTGGGCGATGGAAGAACAGTAGCGGCAGAGTAGAAGCAAAATTGGCTTACGTCGCATCGACGAAGTTGGGGGAAAAAACAATTTCGGCTACTTATAAGGCAATCAAGACTACCATAATTGACTCGAATAAAAAGCAAAAAGAACATAACATTGCGAAGTTACAAAATCACTTTCAAATCACATAAGCTCTGATGTAAGCACTTAGTAAAATCGTACGTAACGCAGCTGCTTATAAAAAGAGTACTAATTAAGATCAGCTAACAAAAGTAATTAAAAGCTTCATGCGACATGGGGCTAAGCCTATAAGTTACAAGCTTACTCGGTGCAACAATTACTCACTTCCATAATTACCTACAAATCCCTACTTAATATAAAACGACCTAAAACAAATAACAATGCAGTGCAACGCATTCTTACAAAAACGGAGTGAACAATGTACAAAGGCAATTACGGCATCATAATCCAACACAGCAATTTAAGTTAATCAATAATTAGACAGCTAACACAAGCTTACAACTAATGATAATTAATTAAGATACAGAACGATTAATTAAGCTCGTGGGAATGAAAGGCATTGGCATGAAACGATCTGTACAATAGTTTCTACATGTCACATGGAAACTTTGCTTGGGGGTTTTGTATTCATTAATTACGGTAGCTAGAGAATGCTCGCGGGCGCGAAGTGCTTATCACCTCCAGTCCCGCGACCCACTATTGTGACTATCCGGTCAGCTAGCGCCCGTGAGAAAGGTTTCAGCCCGATGGCCACACCCTTCCGAGCGCGAGGAGATATTTATGCTAGGGCGGCGGAAAAGTATTTTTTGGACTGCGACTTGTCACTTGGGGCGTTATCAGAAGCTGTTCCTACCACCCACCGATACTAGATGACGCACGACAATCTAGTCAACATGGGGAGGAACGCGGAACAGTGCTTTTGTATTTTTTTGAGTGAAATTCATTGTTCCTGGCTTCCGGTCGCCACCTACCTATCAGCCGTCAGTCTCCGCCTCTGCCCACAGGTAAGTAAAGGGTAGAATGTGCTTTAGACCGCCCAGAGAGTCACAACAGTGTGCCGGCGAGCCCAAAGGCGGCCACACGCCGCGCCGCGGCATTTCAAAGTGAAAAATGTGAAATTCCCCTCTCACCTTATGCCATGTGGAATGCAGTTACACCTAAGTTAGACATAACCTAACTAAATTGACTTAAATAGATTTGGCGCACGAAAATAGTAATTAAAATTGGGGGGTAAGGAAACGAAATTGTGCAGAGCACTACAACCACTAGAAAACATGGCGAACTCGGTCAGCCCATGTAGCGGCGTCGATCTTGCGATGCAGTGCTCTGACGGGGTACTGCGCAGCCCACTGCAGGGCTGTGCATGCCATGCAGTCCCCGTTGCCGTCGAAAAGCCGCCGTAATGTCTGAAAAAGTTTGCCCAAATTTAGTTTACAAAATACATAGTAGTTTACGTTCCGTGAATTATTATTGCATTTGTTTGTCTAAAATTTTGTGGGGTGGTGTTTTTCCCATCGTAAAAACGCTCTTACACATGCTGAATTGACAAACAGCCTAATTTTCAAGAGTACGGACGATTTAAGTTCAGCAAGTTTTTTTCTATTCAGCATTTAATTCGGCATTTGTCAAAAACGTGCGTATGCCGAATATTTCGGCTTCAGTGTGCGCAGCGCCAATCAAGTGGTGAACTTGTTTGGGACACCAAAAACGCCAAAAAAATTGTTGCATATAGGGTGACCCACCCTGTAGTGAGTCGCCGCACGTCTCCCATTGTTGGGGGGTAGAGGGGTCTTACAACTTTATATATACAAAATTTCAGCTTTATAACACCCCCATGGACGGAGATATTGCATTCGAAGTGAAATAAAAAAATGGGTGGTGAACTTGTCCGGGGAGGTGTTTACAATTCACTGAACAGTTGCTCAGATAACAGATACCGTATTTCCTCGAAATACCCCCAGGGGGTTTATTTTTTCACGAGGGGTATCTCGAGGGGGGTAATTCGAGGGGGGTTAATTATTTCGCTAGAAATTTCTTGAACTCCCAGTCCTAATAACGTACGCTAGCGGAGAAAAATGCAACAAAAGCCATCATGTATAACAGTTTATAGCATTATACAAGTATGTAGACGGTATAAACCATATTCTAACGTAACACAATGATTGTTTATAGCGTGTCTTATGCATGGCCCGGGTCATAAACCGCGCATTTGTCATTGACGTTCTCTTTACACTCAATTTGGGGGGTATTTCGAGTGGGGGGGGGGTTATTCGAGGAAATACGGTAGGAAGTTCAGCCAATGCATTAGTTGAATCTAGTTGACACAAATTTTGATGTCAACTAGTGTGTGTCCGCCCAATAACACACAGGTGTCAACTGAAAGCAGTTCTCCCTTCCACCTATCCATTCTGCGTAGCCAGTACCAAATTCAGTTGAACAAAGCGTTCATTGGTCTCATGTTCACATTTGTGCTTGTGAACACGTTCATGATGGGCACCCAGCTGAATTGGGACTAGTGATGGAAAAAGCGCCAGTACTTTGGCGCCAAGCGCCAAAAGCGCCATGGCGCTTTTCCGAACCCCAGCGCCAAGCGCCAATGGCGCCAGAGCAAAATGGCGCCAAGCGCCAAAAGCGCCATGGCGCTTTTCTAGATCACGGCGCCAAGCGCCAATGGCGCCAGAGGATATTGGCGCCAAGCGCCAATAGCGCCAGCGTTAAAAAATTTTTGCTTCCCATATATGCGGCCATGCTGATGCACTGCTATTAATTTGTTTTTGGTGCAAGATGCATGTCAACTGCAGTCACTTTTGTTCTTGTTGTCTTGATATTTTGCAGCTGGGTGTTTGGGCTAAGCTAAGTATAGCACACCATCTGTAAAAAGTGCTAAATTTTTTTAGGTGTTTTTTTAAAATTACTTTTGGAATTTAGTTGTTTTTCCCCAAAAGTAATTTTCAAATTTTCAAATGAAGTTTTATTTTTTTGGAATACTTTCGATTTTTCTACTATGATATTGCAGTTTTAAGTTTTGCTAGTCACTTTTGAACACAGGATTTTGAGGTTTCAAATTTTGGTATGCCATTGTTGGAATGGCGTCAGAAAGTGATTCCACACCCTGTAAAATCAAGTGTCAAATGTCAAGAAGTAAATGTGATATAAAATGTCAATCAAAATAAAAAATAAAAAATTTTAATTCAACTTTCGACATTTCACATGACACTTAACAAAGTTGTATTTATGAAATATTGGATGATGTTTATTACTCAACTTTACACTTTACAGGGTCCTTTGACCCTGCTCAAACAAAACTGCAAGGAACGAGCTCAGTATAGTGATTGAGCTAAAACCTATGTGAATAGTGTTACCAGTCCGATGAATAGTCACATAAAGCCTTACATAATTCGGATTAGATGGGACAAATGGTGAATACCCATGCACTCACAAGGAAATTGTTTAAAAAGTAATCAAAAATAGGGTATGTTGATATGGGAATACACTGACAGTAGCACATATAAATAGGTACTTATGTAAATTATACTTAACAGGTCTTTCTGCATAAAAAAATGATGAATTTTGAGTACTTCTTGGCGCTTTTTTGGCCAAGCGCCAATGGCGCCACGGCGTCATAGCGCCAAGCGCCAAAAGCGCCATGGCGCTTTTCCAAACCCCAGCGCCAAGCGCCAATGGCGCCACAGCAAAAAGGCGCCAAGCGCCAAAAGCGCCATGGCGCTTTTTGCTTTGGCGCTAGCGCCAGGCGCCAGCGCCATGGCGCTTTTCCATCACTAATTGGGACATTCTCGTGGACACTGTCAAAAAGCCCATTGGCTGTGTTACAGGATTTTTTTGCCAGTATGGATTGATGCCAGTGGTGGGTCATTTTCAGAGTTGTTAAAATGTACGTACATTTACTCGAAAAATACGCGTACGCGAGTACGCGATAAATACATTTACATATACTTTTGAAAAAAGTAATGTACTCTCTTTTACGCGTACATTTTTAAAGTACACGTGTACAGAGTAAATGTATTTTTGTTCTAAAATCACAAGTTTCTGTTGCTAAAACAATAAGCACCAGCATATTAGTTTGCGTGCCAGCACGTTTCTAGAAAGTGTGAAGCGTCTTCACGCAGATTTTCGTAATGTGCGTGCTTGGTGAAGCGTTGGGAAGTGTTGGCGTGAAGACACTTCACGACGCTTCACCGCGCATCCACACCCCCATTTTTCGCTGTGTCTCACATTCAAAAAGTAGTGGCTTTTTTACGTTTTCCAGGGGAAAGGTACTCGCTTTTACATTTCCTGGGAAAAAAAGTATTTTACTCACGTTTACACATGAGTATGAGTAAAAAAGTATTTAACATTTTCTATACTTTATAGTACAGAGTAAAAAAGTAGTAGAGTAAAAAATAAATACATACATTTACCTACATATACTTTTAAAGAAAGTTAAGTAATTCTAACAACTCTGGTCATTTACACTTAATTGCAGTAGCCGCCATTGGAATACATTTAAGTGCCTACTGTCAGATCGCCTACGTGTGGGCCATGTTGTTTTTACGCGATTATCCAACGCTTCAATTTGGCTACTTTGCAACCGGCTGCGCGCCCGGAGGTGGAAACAGCAATTTTTGGACGGTTTTGCTCGATGGAAATCTTGATATGTCCATTACCATGACATTTTTCTCAAATTTGGCTGCATTTGGTTGGTGTCAATTTATCAGATTTTTTTTTGTCATACAACGTTCCATAAAATGCGTCTACTTTTAAAAGTCTACCTATTTCTCAAAAAATAATTTGGAAAATGGTTTTTATGTACAATTATCTGTCGGTGATACATGTCCAATGTCCGTCCGTGCTGTCTTAAGCGGGAATTAGAGCTCAGCGGCGTTTGACGTGAAATGATGACGTTGTAAAATTAATTACATCAAACTAGACATAGGTACATCATTGAAATTTCAGAATTAGATAGTTCTAGTAATTGTGTGTAATGTCCCAAGAAAAATTTATCAAATAATCATTATTTAAGTAGTTATTTATTTAACATCAAAATTTTTTGGTGACGTAAAATGTTTGACGTTACGTCAGGGAACAACTTGACATTTCACGTCAGACTATTGCTGACACTCAGTATTGGACACGATTAAGGTATTGATTCATATATTATCCTTAGAAAATTGTAGACCCGTAGCATGATCCACACTCGTGTAATTAATTTCACGACATCATTTCG
>CAXIWS010000429.1:0-127807 GCA_964036195.1 Sphaerolaimus hirsutus
ACAACAAATTTCTCACCGGGGACATTTGACCCCGGTCAGGGCCATTTCAACGTTGCCGGGGACCGGACTCCGGCAGAATTTCGATCACTATACAAAAATACAGTGATCAAAAAAAATTGAAGTGTGAATAAAATGATAAATGTTAACGGTGCTGAGCTGAAATTTTGCATGTGTACTCAGTAAACAAAGGAGTACACACATGCCAAAATTCAGACAAATCGAAAAAAAACTATACACCGCCAAAAAAAATTTGCATCAGCGCATGTCGCCGTCTCGCAAAAATTTTGTGCATGCTAATTTGGTGATAATTCACCTAATTAACATGCAAACAACCCATACACGCCAATACTTCATTTTTGAAAAAAAATATTTTTTGCCGGGTCCCGGTCCCCGGCCGGGACCTGTGTAAATAGCCGATTAAGATACCTTGTAACAATTGTTGCACTAAAGTGTTTTACTCACTAGGTAAACAGGGATGCATTGCTATATCATGGTCCCACTTACCCCCTGCCATACATTGGTATGTTTTTGATGTCTGTGGGTATTCAGACTCTATAAATTTATCAGAATTGTATGTTCAGTCTAGTTTACATACCTGAGTAGAAGGACCCTCAATGATTGTGTTTGCAGGGCATTCATGTGTGGCTTTGGAACCAACTGCTACCCATCTGTCTGTGTGCAACCCACCACTGTAGCTGATGCTCCCACTAGGACTCTGCAGCACACCGCACCCTGAATGGTTACAATTCACACGTGTTGTGCACTTAGTTTACAAATGATATACAGTGTACAGATAGAAGTGACAGAAGTGATGCTTATCGACTAAATAACTTGATAGTCATTGAATAAAAATACCTTTTTCAAATGTAAATTTGTACAACAGATTTGTCTGGGAAACTTCCACTGTATTTGCCATTATTCCAGATGCACTGAGGGAGTACAGTTTGCAACTAGTTGACACTTTGTTTATTGTGAACACTGTACACTCAATATCAGAGAGGCATTTGAATGCACATTCCATCCCAGTGGGTTCGGTATCAGTTGCCAAAAGTGGTTCTATGGCGCTGCTGATATCATGGTCACTGTGCACAATCTCATAATTTTCAACAAAACCCAAGTCTGTGATGCAGATAAATGGGGCAATATATCTCACAATTATTTCAAGGACTTCCTTCTGTATTTAGTTAAAAAAAAGCATAACTATCACCTTTTTCACACAATGCCAAGTTTGTGTCTGTTGTCGTTTGCCCAATCAAAGTGAAGCCATCTGTGACCAAGGCAACCTGACGACTACCATGTACAGAATTGTCAATTGACAGCAACACCTCATCAATTGGTGTTCCAACCTGTTCTTCAACTTAAATGCATACAACTTCTACATGTGCAATTTAACCTTTCTCAAAGTCAACTGACCACTTGATTAGTAGTTTTCACCCATTTAGCTGTGTTAGATCCAGCTGCACTGGTTGCACCAACCCACAGTTGTTCCCCCTGTATCATGAATATTGGTACATATTTATAATAAAACTATCCAAAAATTGTTATTTATTTGTGTCTCTACGCACCTCATTGATCATATTCACACTGGCCATACTGGTTAATGTTCTAATGCTATGCAGATGTGCCAGATATCCACCTGCAGAGATTTAAAAAAATAGATTTGTGGTTACAAAATGACTTTTCCATTGGAAAGGCAAAAATTTTGTCTGAGGAGTGTGTATACATTTGCCAATTTGCCAATTAAACAATTTGCCACTCCAGATAAATACATAAATATGTATCACATATTTACACTCACTTGATAATTTCTCACTGATGTAACATAGTTTGTAAACTGCGTTCGGATCAAGTCCGGCAGTCACTTTTTGAACGGACTTTTAACGCTACAACTCACGCTATGGCGGGAGTTAACTGCCTCAATTTGGAGGGAATATAGTCGACATACTCCCCCTACTATGCACCAACGCAAATGCGACGGCGACCCGTTTTAGTGTGGGTCGCCGTATATGCGACAAAAATTGTGCGGTTTTCGCTGACCGGATCAAGTCCGGCACCCAGTGTTTCTTGACCACTTCGGGTGCCACAACTGCAGATACGCGAGCAGGATGAATCTGAAACTTGGGGGGGGGGGGGGTTAAAGGCGACATCCACCACTTACTGTACACACGATTGCGAGCACACAAAGAGTGCCACTCGCCGCGTATCATGTGTTTTTTTTTACGGACGTCCACTGTCCACATCTAGACGCACTGTTTTACGTATGCACTGTCCGTATTTACAGTAAACAGTCTGTTTTTGTAAGATTTACAATCCTACAGTATATACCATACTGTACAAAATTTCCTGTCCAGTGTGAACTTCTGACCTCCCTTGAGTTGCATACTTAAAATACACTTAAAATCGATTTTTTGTAAGACACTTTAAAAGTTGGTTTAGGATGCCCTCTTGGGGATAGTTCAAGGTATAAAGTTGAATATAAGACCTTACACTAAAAATGTCCTGGTTAAGAATTTTAATGGGGGTCAATGATGTCATTGGTGACATTATCAAATTGACCCCCATCAGAATTCTTCAGCAGGGCACTTTTGGAGTAAAGTCTTTTATGCACCTTTATACCTTAAACTATCCCCAAGAGGGCATCCTAAACCAACTTGTAAAGTGTCTAACAAAAAATCGATTTTAACTGAGTTTTTAGAATGCAACTCAAGGGTGGGCAGAGGTGATGTTTATCAGCACTGGCCAGGAAATTTCGCTACATTCTACAAATCTACAGTATGGTATGGTACTGCAGAATTACAAAACTTACAAAAAATATGGTTTACTGTAAATTACAAGTTTCAGATTCATCCTGCTCGCGTATCTGGAGTTGTGACACCCGAAGT
The DNA here is from genome assembly GCA_964036195.1 of Sphaerolaimus hirsutus. Taxonomy (NCBI): domain Eukaryota; kingdom Metazoa; phylum Nematoda; class Chromadorea; order Monhysterida; family Sphaerolaimidae; genus Sphaerolaimus; species Sphaerolaimus hirsutus. Next base: position 2,883 of record CAXIWS010000429.1, read on the forward strand.
GAAGCACCACTGGGTGCCGGACTTGATCCGGACAGCGAAAACCGCACAAAATTTTTTGCCGCATATATGGCGACCCACACTAAAACGGGTCGTTGTCGCCCCTGCATTGGTGTATAGTAGAGGGGGAATGTCGGCTATATTCCCCCCAAATATCAGCTCTTAACTCCCCACGTGAGTGATAGCGTCAGAAGTCCGTTCAAAAAGTGACTGCCGGACTTGATCCGAACACAGTTTACCTTAAAAAATATAAAATTACTGTGATACAGATTTTCCTAAAACATTTAACCTGCATTTCTTCTTTCAAAGCATTTAACCAGTTGAGATCTTTTCATTTGAGCTTTTGCTGAAAAATGTGTATTTCAAAATGAAATGTTGTTATGTTAACAATCACAAGATGACATGTGAGCTATGCCTGAATAGGCAGATTCCTGTAACACTGTTTGTCATTTAATCCAAATTCATGCTGATTTTTACATGAAACGTTTCATCTAATTCAGTAATTCTCAAAATGATCTAAGAATTTCCCAATCCAACTCATAAAAAAATCATAGGAGAGATTGTTGCATATAAATATTTGATCAACCATTTCCTGCACAGAAGCTCCATGCATCTAAAGCATTCATTTGAGTGTCACTTTTGAAGAAAAATCTCCCAGCTGTGAACAAATGTGTCTCCACCATAGAGTCGCACTGAGACTGCAGCCCAGAAATCAGTGCTGAAAGTGTGCACAATGCAGTGTTTTCAAGACCTCTCTTTTTGTCAAAAAATTGTTTAAAAATTCTGACAAATGACAAAAAAATTCTATTTCACAATTATATGGTATCTGCATATGCTGTACTGTATTTCTCTGTGTAAACCGCCCCCCCCCCCCGTGCACAACGCCCGGGGCGTTATACAGCTTTATAGCGCCCCCAGGGCGCTATACTTGGTTTCAAAAACTTAAGCCAAGTTGAAATATTTTTATGTCAAATGCAGTAATGCACAGTATGAAGCGTTCACGTCGTTTGTATTTTTGAATGCTGTGACTTTGCGGCATGCATTGTTATTCAGCGTATGCACGTTTTTCATTGAATTAGCTGCACGCTGGGAACAAAAAATATTTATGCAGATATGTAAGCAAAATGTTTTCCGTGTATAACGCCCCCCTCCCCAATAATTTAACGCCCAGGCGTTATACAAGTTTTAAAAAAAGGTTGCTGAAAAGTGCCTTGGTTTTGTATAACGCCCGGGCGGTTTATACGGAGAAATACGGTAGACTTTCTGATGCCCAGCCCACATTCCACAATGTGTAAAATGCTGCCAATAAATGTGGGAACATTTTGGTATGTTTAAATCCACTCATGGATATTTCTGAGTTTTGGGAATTAAAGTGGCACAGAATTAGTGACAAACACCTTAAAAGCAAGGGAATTGAACCTGTCATGTGCATCAATGCATTTTGTTGCTAGTAACGATGGCAAACCCTCCAAAAAAAAGTATTTAAATTTTTAAGTGTTTTTTCCCAAATGAATTTTCGAATTTTCGAATTTTTCCTGAAATTAATTTTCAAATTTCGAATTTAATTTTCGAATTTTCGAATCTTTTTTGGCAATTTTCGAATTTTTTTGACCATTTTTTGAATTTTTTCAAATAATTTTCGAATTTTTTTGGAAAAATATTGAATCTGAAGCTTTAAACACAGAATTTGGACTGTTTTGGAAGTGGCTGTACCCAGCAGACGTGCTAATCTACAAATAGATATGATTTATATCTTTGGCTGGCAGACAGCCAACTGAAAACTTGTGAACTGATTCATCACTGCACTCCATTTCATCCTGACTCCGAACCAGTTCAGTCAGCCGTAAGTTCACTGCGGACTGCAGTTATGACGTCATGATGGAGTGTTACCACCAGAAAAATGTAGGGTTTAATTTCACCCGAGTATAGCACACTGAGCGTACTCAGTGCATACAGCGCTAACTGCACGAAATATGGGTACTTCTCAAACCAATACTCAAAACCACTCTTATACTCCAGCGACATTACACCTACAATGAAATCTACCATAACCCATCTGAATAAAAGAACAAACAAAAAAATTTTTAATCATATTTATCAAAGCAATTTGATTAATATGATGAAAAATTTTTATGTTTGTTCTTATATTCAGATGGGATATGGTAGGTTTCATTATAAAGTGTGATGTCACTGGAGTATATCTTTGATCACATCTCTTTTACTTATGTTTTATGTTTTAAATATGTTTGCCATTTTTCCAGGGCATTTTCATAACTTTTGACACTTGCATGACATTTCACATTTTACAGGGCAGTTCAACATTTCAACGTTTTTGGACCTTTTTTCTGTCTTGTTTCGCTTTTTCATAAGCACCGCGTATCAATTTTTGTTGTATTTAGTACGTTGAACTTAAGAGTGCCTTGAATTGCCTGAAAAATTCGAAAAGTATTTTCAAATTTTCAAATTTTCGAATTTTCGAATTTTCGAATTTTTTGAAAAATAAATCGATTTTTAAGTGTTTTTTCTAGGGGTGAAATCAAAATTCGAAAATTCCGGAAAAATTCAAAAATTCGAAAATGTTTTCGAATTTTCGAATCTTTTTTTGCCATCGTTAGTTGCTAGGCGAGAGTTTTCTCCATAACGACATAAAGTGATGGAGTGCATGCTTTTAATAGAGTGTCATCCACATTTGTTCAATGCTCTGTTCTTATCGAGAACAGTTATGCTGACATTGGGTCAAATGAAACTGCAACAATTCCATTTCATTTCTTTTGATTTATTTTCATACCACAGTCGTCGTTCAACGTCGAGGGCATAATGTGCCTTCACACACTAGTTTTCACTGTGACTTGTGTGAAAACTGAAATGGCGACCATGTCACCATACAGTTCACACATATGACATGCAACGTTTGTTGTAGGTTTCATAGTTTCCCCAACTTTGAAAAAGTAGCTTTATAAGACACTTGATGGTCAGAGGGAGTTCATATTTGCTGTTTTTTATGGAATTTGATGCTCTATTAAATGGTTGGTCACATGACCTGTGAAAATGGCAAAAAAATTCACCCAATAAAATTTTGTTTCAGTTTTCATATCCCATTTTTTGCTGAAACTGTTGCCTGTTTTTAGTTTCGCTGTTTCTTGAGTTTTCACCTGTGTCGGCTTTAATGGAAAATTGAATGCTCAGTTTTCATGTTTTGTTTGCATGAAGTGAATACATTGCCACCTTCTTTTCATATTTAAAAAAATTGAGACTGTGACTTCAATACAGTTAATCTACAAATTTTGTTAATCTACAAATGTGATTCTACAAATTTTTGTCCTTCAATTGAATCCAGATAGGGATGTGTGCATGCAAAGGCTGAAAAGATAGGGGTGTGGACGCGCGTGTTGAGGCATCGTGAAGTGTCTTCACGCTGACGCTTCCCGATGCTTCACCAAGCACGCTAGTGCTTCCACATGCATCACAAAAATCTGCATGAAGACACTTCACGCTTTTTTCAATTGGCACAGGCATGCAAACATATATTTTAGTGAAGCATGTGAAAGTGCCAGTGCCGTGAAGTGTCTTCCACATGTTTGGATGCGCGTGAAGCGCATGGTGAAGCTAGGTGAAGTGTGTGAAAGACACTTCACCCAGAATCTCATGATGTTGGTGGAAGCGCGCTAAGCGTGTGGAAGCGCGCTAAGCATTAGGAAGCGCGCTGCTTCCACGCGCTTCACGATACTATTTTTTGCTGTGATTCCTGCTTATTTTAACTATTCCCAATTTTTTCCATTGCATTCTAAAAAAATTCTGCTGTCATGTGTGCAAAAATTACAGCTACACTTTCAGTGAATCTCATTTTAAAATTTTTTTCATGTGAAATACATTTTTTGTTATTTATTTTTTGCTTCTTCATTGCCTATTTTCACAACAACCAAATGAAAGAGAATAAAAAATGTCACTCACATGTATGCCATTGGAAACATCACAAAAACAAAACAATGAATTTATTTCATGTATTAATCAAACAAATTTGGAAAAACTTGTAGTAATGGAATGGCGCCATCATGCTGGTGCCATTTGAGGCTATTGCGGCATTCCATCACCAGTGTTGTCTCCTGCACAAGAAACCTTTGTTGCACCAAAACCTGCACGCAAAATCCGTGTCATGCACAAGTGGTGTCTTGTCATGGCACAACACCGTTTGGCACCGTTCAATGGCACGTGACGACCAGCGCCATGAAGCCATTGCATCACTACCTGCGCAACAAACTTGTGTTGCGCAAAAACTGCGCGACACAATTTTGCAGCCTAAAACGGCCTAAAAAAGTGGATAGTGACACTTAAAAAGCTGTAAAATGATTAAAAATGTGTGGGACCCATTGTAGACACGATTTCCATGCTTAACACATCTGTTTGAGTTTTGACATTCTTGAGTTATACCGTATTACCTCGAATTATCCCCCCCCTTGAATTAACCCCCCCTCGAAATACCCCCCCTAAATTTCGGCTGAGGAAATAATAAACCCCCCCCCTCGAAATACCCCCCCTAAAATTGAGTGTAACGTGAACGTACATGACAGATACCGCAGTTTGTGATCTGTACTATGCAGAACACACGTTAAAACTGATGATTAAGTGACGTTAGGGAAGGGTTTTTGTTTATATACAGTAATATATGCCTATAAACACATATAAATCTATGTGATTGTTCGATTTTTCTACGTCTGCGTATGGGGAATTTCCGAAAATTTCTGGCGAAATAATAGACCCCCCCCTCGAATTATCCCCCCTCAAATTTTGCTGGCGAAATAATAAACCCCCTGGGGGTATTTCGAGGTAATACGGTAAGCTTTTAGAAGTGGACGGCTCAAAGACGTGTTGTTGATCAGAATATGGAATTTTGAATGTTTTAGGTTGCTAAACTTTTTGGACATAATTACATTTTCCTGTGTACAAAAAAAACACATGGAATTTTTATATATGACTGAGTGTTTATATATGCATGAGAAAATCACAGAAACAATATCATTAAGGCTGTGTGAGAAACTCAGCAGACATGAAAGGAGTCTGTGCGCGTAGTTGTGTACAAATAGAAAATTGATAATAGATTAAGTGTAATCTAATGGATTAAATGTGATAGTGCTTATATTAAAAAAATATTGGATAAGTTTTTTATTTTTTATAACTTAAACATCTACATTATTATCTTGACAGCAATTTCAAGAGTCACCGAATAACCTAAATACATAGTGATGTACATTTTTGATACAAAAGTACACATAGGTATGCTCCAGCGACATTACACCTTACAATGAAATCTACCATATCCCATCTGAATAAGAGAACAAACATCAACAAAAATTATCAGCATATTTATCACAGCAACTTGATAAATATGATGAAATTTTTTTATGTTTGTTTGTTTATTCAGATGGGATATGGTAGATTTCATTGTAAGGTGTAATGTCGCTGGAGTATACATATGTTCCAGGGGGGAATTTGTCCACAGTGTCACAGTGATATCTCCCACACTTCAGACCTTACCATATTACCTCAAAATACCCCCATGGGGGTTTATTATTTCGCCAGCAAAATTTGAGGGGGGGTTAATTCGAGGGGGGGTTTATTCGAGGGGGTTTTATTATTTCGTCAGAAATTTTTGTGAAATTCATAGTAGAGAATACGTTTTTTCACACACAAAATGGTAATAAACGCTATTGGGGCTATAGATGTACATCTGTACACAAATGAGCGTATAAGTGTATCTGCAATGCAAATTACCGTATTACCTCCAATATAAGGCATCCCTCTAATATAAGGTACCCTCTTATATAAGGTATAACCTTTGGCCATTTTGAACGCAATGAAATAAATATAAGGTACCCTCTAATATAAGGCATACCTCAATAAGGCACAGCTGGCTGCGTGCCAAAACACGCAAAATAGTAATCATGGTTGCTAAACATGGCGGAAAAGGATGAACATGGTGCCGAAAGGCGCTGCGATAACTTTTCGTTGATTTCCGCCGCTGAAAAATGTGTCAGAATACGGCGACACCGTTCACTCGAAAAGAAACTTTGAATTGTTGACCAGATGAAAATCTGGCGAAAAAATTGAAGGTACCCTCTAATTTAATGTACCCTCTAATATAAGGTATAACTTTTGGCTCAAAAAATCTGACGAAAACAATATAAGGTATACCTTATATTAGAGGTAATACGGTAGTAGTAATAAGTACATCATGTACATCGCATACATGATGTACATCATTCTGGGGGGGGGGTATTTCGAGGGGGGGGGGGGTTATTATTTCCCCAGCCCATTTTGAGGGGGGGTTTATTCAAGGGGGGGGGGATAATTCGAGGTAATACGGTATATTACCATGTGTCCGTCAAATTAATTTTATTCCCACATTAAAAAGTCTTAATTGGAGAACACGAAATTGAATTGATTTCCGTTAACTGAATTGAATCAACCGATTAAAATTTTTTTCAAGATGTACGCTATTTTGCACCTATCATTGGGTTCACTGATTCCTTCGTGTTTGCGAAGTTTACACGATAACACGAAAAAATACACTACACAAGTGAGCGTATCGATGCGGATCAATCCTGCCTTGACTTGCTTGATGTAAAGATTCATCACCGTTTTGGGAAAAATGTTTTATTTAAAGTTAAAATGTCAAAATTAGTGATGGAATGGCGCCATGGCGCTGGCGCCTTTTGAGGGCGCCAAAGGGCGCCGCGCAATGGCGCCATTGGCGCTTGACGCCCTTTTTCTGTGGCGCCCTTGGCGCCTGGCACCCACTTTCTGAAAGGCGCCATGGCGCCCGTCTTCCGTGGCGCCCTGCTTTAAAAGGGCGCCAAAATGGCGCCAGCAGGATTTCAAGGTGTGCGCTGCAAAAACGATAAAAAAGAAAAAAAGCGCGTCCGTGGATAATCGAAATTCGCTGGAAACATACACGTGGTGCCAATGGATTGAAATCGTTCGTCCAATGGTTTTCCAGACACTTCGGCCGGAATGATGGGCCGTGCAACCTACAAACTCGTCAATCAACGGATTCAAATCGTTTTAATTCCGTTTTTATCCACTTCAAAAATCTATTTGAGGTGAATGCTTTGCGACAATTGTCATTGCGTTTGAATTAAAATTCACGCGTGAGTAAATATGATTTTATGCAAAAATTTTGTTGCTAGTTTCGTTTTTGATGATTACATCCTAGAGAACATAATTAAAGAAGTGATTGTGTGAAATATAGTGTTGGAGAACCATTTTTAGCACACGCAGGGTATCATACACACTCATTTATCCTGACGCCCTTGGCGCCTGGCGCCCTAATTTTCAAATGGCACCATGACGCCCTTGGCGCTTGGCGCCCTCTTTCCGTGGCGCCATTGGCGCCTGGCGCCCACTTTCCGAATGGCGCTATGGCGCCCTTGGCGCATGGCGCCCTTTTTCTGCGGCGCCCTTGGCGGTTGGCGCCCAGTTTCCGAATGGCGCCATGGCGCCATTGGCGCATCGCGCCTTTTCTTCTGGCGCTTTTCCATCACTAGTCAAAATACAAAGTTTTAGTAAACAAAAACACAATGTTCAAATAAAACTGTGTCTAACATTGATAATAAAGGATAGGTTGTGATGTTATGACCACAAAGCATAACGTCTGGAACTGACTACAAATACACTATTCACACTGTATTAAATAACCATTCTTCTGAGCATTTCGACTATCGAAATCACACAAAGTTGTTAAAAGTACCAAACTTTTGTCAAAGTACATGTAAATGTAAAGCATTTATTTTTTTACTAACCCCCTGAGTACAGAAAACGTAAAGTAAATTTTTTTTACTTTCACTTATGAGTAAACATGAGTAAAACATGAGTAAAACACTCATGAGTAAACATGCGTAAAACACTTTTTCCCTTAGAAAACGTAGAAGTGATTTTTTCGGAATTTTGCTCCATTGTAATTGTTCACTTAAAATCACTAATTTTTGTAATTTTTTGACAATTTTTTTATTTTCAAATTCACTAGATCGCGTGTTTTGTGTCTATTTTCAGCAATGTTTCCCCTTTTTTTCGCTTTTTTCTCCTTTCTTCCCCATCTATGCCTAAAAAAAGCCTATAACAAAGCCCATCTGAAAAACGTTTTCTGTACTCGAGTACTTTTTAAAAGTATACGTAAAAGGGAGTACAGGTACTTTTTTCCAAAGCATGCATAAACGTATTTACTCTACTTGAGTATACGTTCTTTTTTAGAAAACGTAAATAGGTGACTTAACATAGCATGCATTAACAACTATGGAATTACAGTGACAAATAATTAGGTGAATGCAGAGATTCATACGTACTTCTAATGGAAATGTTTTCAGTGGATAATGCCCATGGTTTTGAATAAAAAAATTTCATATCATGCCATTTTGAGGGAAGATTCCATCAAACGAAAGGAATTCAGGAAAGCGTAAATATTTTTTCTGCAAAATCGCAGGAGTTTTCAATAGAAATTGTCGGAGATTACCTACTCATGTAAAACCGGCAGTTCCAGACACTGTAAAATTCCGTGTACAATGTCGAAAGCCATGCAAAGTGTCAAAGTCATGTAAGCCCTGCAAAATGGCAACCGAGTTGCCATTTTGCAGGGCATTTGACATGACTTTTGACACTTTGCATGACATTTGACGATTCAGGGGTATTTTACAGGGTCTGGGAGTGGCACCGGGCGCACTTCACTCGATGGGCACCACCGCTCTGTATTGGCGAACATTGACGAGCTCATTGCCGGGCTTCCACTGTGCATATCCAGTTCCCGATTCATCCAATACGAAAACTTGACGACTGTTTTCCCAGCGATCATCCTCCTGGTCCCACCTCCGTCCGTCAAACCAGAAAAGGGTGTCATCCAAAACGGCCATTGCTCCATTCCTGCTACGTCTCCACAGTGAGTAAGTTGTGTGCCAGGTGCTTGACAATGCATTGTATCTGTGTGAAGCGCGATTAGCATTGAACAAATCCCCGGGAGACTTTTATTGAAAAATCTCAGAAAATATAAGATTTTCCGAGATTTATATTTTTCCACGATTTTCCAGACAGATTTAATTATATTTTTTCCTGTTTCTGAAAATCTCTGTATTTGTTAATTTTCGTAAGGATCATAGTAAAATGTAGGCATTTGCGTACCCAAAGCAGGTAATACCGTATGTCTCGGAGTAAAATTCCCCCCCCCCCCAATCATAGTGCCCGGGGCACTATACATTGGAAAAAGCATAGTGCCTGGGACTATGCAAAGCACAAAAAAATTTGGCAAACAAAGCGGATTACATAAGTCCCTCAGGCGAATTTTCCTATGCTGGCGCCTGCTGCATAAAGATTAAAGGAAGTGGTGCATTGCGACGCGCACGCGCATCTTGTTGAAAATCGGATGTGGTATTTGAGATAGAAGTCATGTAAAATTACCGTATTTCTCCGTGTAAACCGCCCAGGCGTTATACAAAACCGAGGCACTTCTCGGTAACCTTTTTTAAAAACTTGTAATACGCCCGGGCGTTAAATCACAGCAAGGGGGGCGTTATGCAAGGAAAATTTTTTGCTTAAATATTTACATACTTTGTGTTCCCTCCCCGTGTGCACCGAATTCAATGGAAAAACGTGCATTCCGCAGAATAACAATGCGTGCCGCAAGTAGCATTGAAAAAATCTCTGGGAGATTTATATTTCAAAAATCTCAGAAAATCTCAGAAAATATAAGATTTTCTGAGATTTATATTTTTTCCATGATTTTCTAGAGAGATTTAATTATATTTTCTCCTGATTGAGAAAATCTCTCTATATTTGCCCATTTTCACCTTCAAATTCAATAGTTCATGTGCTTTTTTCTAATTTTCATCTATTTTCAACTACCTATATATTTGCTTATATACCCATTTTTGGCTATGTTCCCCCTATTTGTAGTTTTTCCTCCCCTTTTTCTATTCCATGACATGAAAGAGCCAATAAAAGTTATCTGAAATACATTTTCTGTACTCAAGTACTTTCAAGAAGTACATGTATTTTTGAGTAAACATAAATATGTTTTGACCCCTGAACCATACTGAACCCCTGCAGTATAGCTGTATTGCTAAGCACCAGGTCTACATTGGCACTGGATGTTGCTACTTGTGCAATGGGTAAACTTATGCACTGGGTTCTAGCTGTTTTGACAGCATGCTTTAGAAATATAGTTAGTTTACCAAATTATGGTGAAAAAGTCATCTGATAAATTCTGTGGGGATCATCACATGTGAAAGTAATGTATTCTACTATGAGGAAAAATGCCTAAACCATATTTTTGTTCATCATTCAGATACTAAATACATGGTAGTACAAAGTATGCCATCAGTAGACAATATGCTGTTATCATATGAATTGTGAATGAAAAGGTAAAACAACACATAATGTGCTTAATATCTACTCTTAATTGTTCAAACACCTTGAAATATCGATTAAATCATACTTTAAGTTGAGAGATTTTATGAGATTTTGCGAGACTGCAAGAGATTTTCTCAGAGTTTTAATTATTTTTTTTTTCTTGAGAGATTTTCTGAGATAATATTTAATTATATTTTCTCAAAATTGGTTGTTTTTTTTCAATGCTAGCCGCAAGGCACAACGTTCAAATCGTTCAAAACAAGTGGACCTTTCATTACTGTTCAGCTTGATTTGTCCTGAAAATATTTCCACTTTGCTAATGTTTTTGGAACCAAGCATAGCGCCCTGGCTCCAGATTTAATTGGGCAGACAAATTTTTGCCCTCCCTGCACGGCGCCTGCACGCCCGTCACGCCTGCCAGGCGCCTGACATGACCATAGCGCCTGCCAGACGTGCCCTCACTGTGCCAGATTTGCCCAAAAAATGGCAAACGAGATTTAATTGGGAGGCCAATTGCACGTCTGCCAGGCAGAATAAAAAAGAAAAAGGATATTCTGCCATCCCGGAGGTGCAGGGTGGGCGCGAATTTGCATGATATTTCATGGTTGTAATTGAGAATTTAGATAAAAAAACATCTGAGGATGTCAGATGTAATGAAAAACGTTGAAAATTGCAATAATCATCGCCACAAACATTGATTTTTATTGTCCACAATGTTCAAAAAATACAGTGTTCAAATATGAAGGTTGCTAAGACAGAGAAAGCAACACGTCCTGTGGTCGATGTGTATGTGTTTCTGCTGGGAGTTCACAGGTCCTGTGTTCAAACACGCCTTAAGGTGCTGAATTTTTTTGCACTTTTTTCATCAACCATCAGATTCGATCCCACTTTTTCATGATTTTCATTTTCATGATGGGCAAATCTTTTCTCAACTATCTCCTGACCCCCCCCCCAAATCGCTCTGCAACAATTTATTTACTTGTAGCAAATTATGAGTGATTTTTCCCCCATTTTTTTGCCCAAAATCACTCCATTTTGAAAACTGCGACCTACATAATCGCTATTCTCATCTTTATACATGGTTATATACCGATTTATTTATATTTATAGCGATTTCGAAATTCTTGGCCAGCTGCCAAGTTTTCTTAAGATGTATCTCCGATTTTTATTTTTATTTTCGGGATTAAAATCCCGCCCGACCCGCCCGTCCCGCCAGGAACCTGACAGCTGCCGCCCGGCATGCAATTGAATCTTGATCTGCCTGGCAGTCTGGTGGCGGCTGTCAGGTGCCTGGCGCACGGGTCAGGCGGGATTTTACTCCCAAAAATAAAAAGAAAAATCAGACATACGTCTTAAGAAAACTTGGCAGCTGGCCAAATATTTCGAAATCGCCATAAATATAAAAATAGGTAAATAACCGTGTATAAAGAGAAAAATGGCGATTAAGTAGGTCAAAGTTTTCAAAATGGAGAGAATCTGAGCAGTTCTGGGCAAAAAAGGGGCGGGTGAGGGCACGCCTGTCCAATTAAATCTTGAATTGTCAGACAGGCCCGTCATGTCCTCCCTCTCAGGGACAATCTGCCCAATCAAATCTGGGGCCTGGGGCACTATACAGCTGTATAACGCCGCGGGCGTTGTGCACAGGGGGGCAGTTTACACGGAGAATACGGTAGGTGAATTGCATAGTAATGCACTTGGAAAGTGTTTGGAAAATGACCCCAAAATGTATAGTGCCTGGGAATTATACTTGGAGAAATACAGTAAATGTGTCCAAACAGGATATATTTGGACAGTAAAATGTGGATAGCTACACAAACTAGTCTATGTGTAGCTGCAATTCAAATTAGCAGTAATAAATACATCATGTACATTGCACACATGATATACATCATTACTGAGGTGTGGTATTTCAAGGGGGAGTTTATTATTCCTATAGCCCATTTTGAGGGGGGGATTCGAGGGGGGTTTATTCAAGGGGGGGGGGGTAATTCCAGGTAATAATAAGGCTTATATACCCATTTTTGGCCATTTTTGCACCTATCTTAAGTTTCTTCTCTCCCTTTTTCTGTTCTATAGCATAAAAGACCCTATAAAAAGTCTATCTGAAATACATTCTCTGTACTCGAGTACTTTCAAAAAGAATACATAAAAGAGAGTACTGGTACTTTTTCAGAGGAAATGTAAATCTATTTACCCAATCAGTACTTAGTATATGCATTTTTGAGTAAATGGAAACATGTTTTAACAACAACAAAGTTGACTGCATGCTTTGCACTTTATTGCAGTTACCAAAATTTGGTGAAAAAGTCATCTGGGGCCAGTTTTGCAAGTTGACAAATCAAGAGCCAAATATCAAGAGTCAAGTAAAATTTATATTTTTTAAATTTTCATTTTATATATTTTACTTAGCTCTTCATTTGTAACTTGTCATTTATCATTTACTTGACCCTTTACTTTTAAAGTGTTTTTTTGTAATTTTACTTGATTCTTGACTTTTAACTTGTTATTTGTATTTCACTTGACTCTGGACTTTTATAATGTCAATTGACATTTTACTTTACTCTTAACGTATCATTGGTCATTTTACTTGAAACTTGACTTTTGACTCTTAACTTGTCAACTTGCAGGACTGACCCCTGATAAATACTGTGTCAATCTTCACGTAATGTATTGGTATTCTATTATGATGAACAATGTACCAAAATTATATTTTTGTTGATTATTTAGATAGTAGGTGGTAGTATTTTAGTAGTATTTTAAAAGCTGAAACAACACAATGTGCTTTATATCTACTCAAACAAACGCATCTGGTTCAAACACCTTGAGATAAAATACCTATTGATTAAATCATAATTTAAGTTGAGAGATTTTATGAGATTTTACGTATGGTAAGAGATTTTCTCAGAGATTAATTATATTTTCGGAAATGACCCAAGAGATTTAATTTTTTCTTGAGAGATTTTCTGAGATAATAGTAAATTATATTTTTTTTAAATCGGCCATTTCTTTCAATGCTAAGCGCGATTTACAGCGTAACGACAAAGAAAAGTAGTGATGCAAAAGGACTTGGCGCCAAGCGTCACAAGCGCCATGCCGCCTTTACTTTTCGAACCCAAGCGCCAAGCGCCAATTGCCCCGTAGCGAGATGGCGCAAATCGCCAGGAGCGCCATGGCGCTTTTTGCTTTGGCGCTAGCGCGAGGCATTTTGTTCCTAGAGCCACCCGAAAATAGCGCCAAGCACCAAAGGTGTGGTGTGGCACCAATTTCATAGGTGTGGCACCAAGCGCCAATTGCCCCGTAGCGAGATGGCGCAAATCGCCAGGAGCGCCATGGCGCTTTTTGCTTTGGCGCTAGCGCGAGGCATTTTGTTCCTAGAGCCACCCGAAAATAGCGCCAAGCACCAAAGGTGTGGTGTGGCACCAATTTCATAGGTGTGGCACCAAGCGCCAATAGCGCCACAGGAAAATAGCGCCAAGCGCCAAAGGCGCCATGGTGCCTTTCTCTCACTAATAAAGCTGAGACGACAAATTCGGTGCCAAATTGAATAATTCCCGGTCTTGAATAGTTCTGATGAAAAGTAGTCTGATGAAAAATAAATATAAATAAATTCGTGTATGGTACTATTTTTTTCAGATTATGATGCAAAATATTTTTTATACTTTGGAGAAGTGAGGGCCTGAGTATGTACACAAAAGATTTCTGAAAAATACTGCATGTGCAGCTTTTTGTGGAGGTTTTACTGCAATGAAACCTACTTGAGACACCATTTGGAGTAGCCACCGCAGACAATGAGTTCTCCCCTGTGCACTGCGCAATTATGGGCGCGCCTCCCTTTTCCAGGCAGACTTGTTTCACCTTGCCACGTGCCATCTGTGCCTAGCGATTCCACCACTGAAAGTATCCATCAAAATAATTTTCTATGGATTTTTGTGTGAGTTCAATCACCCAGAGTTGTTTTAAGTACCAAACTTCTTTCAAAGTATACGTAAACATAAAGCATTTATTTTTACTCACCCCCTGGGAACAGAAAACGTCAAGTAATTTTTTTACATTTACTCAAAAGTAAACATGATTAAAATACTTTTTACGCTAGAAAACGTAAACATGAGTATTTTTTAAAGAATGTTGCCCCAATTTTCACTAAAAATCACTAATTTTCAAAACTTTTTGTCCATTTTAACCTTCAAATTCGCTAGTTCATGTGTTATTTGCCTATTTTCAGTGATTGTTGGCAGTTTTTTCCTATTTTTAGTTTTTCTCTCCATGTTTTCCCATCTTTGCCTTGAAAAAGCCTAAAACAGCCTATTTGAAATACATTTTCTGTACTCGAGTACTTTCAAGAAGTATACGTAAAAGCGAGAACAGGTACTTTTCTCAAAGTATATGTAAACATATTTACTCAGTACCCAAGTATACGTACTTGTTCAGTAAACGTAAATACGTTTTAACAACTATGCAATCACCATCTCGCTGGGTTCAAACGGGATCCCCATCCAGATAACAAATGCTGAAAAATTCCGGATTGTTGTGATCCCGATAGCAAAAACCTGAATCCGTATGACGATCCCAAAATTTTTCGAAGGCTATTTACAGCGGCCCTTATCGGGGACCGGTCCCCGGTGAAAAATAAATTTTTTTCAAAAGACAATGATTGGTGTGTAAAGGGTGTTTGCATGTTAATTAGGTCAATTATCTCCAAGTTTGCATGCACAATTTTACTGCAAGACAGTTACACATGCTGAAGCATATTCTTTGGGGGGTGTATAGAAAGTTTTCAATTTGTCGCACATCCTCCTCAGTCAGGGACCAAAATTCCTTGTTTATGCTGCGATTACAGCTCGGGCGTAAAATTGACTGAGCGTAAAAATTGAGTTTGGGCGTAAAATTAATTACAGATCAATGGATAAAGATACGACATTGTTATTTCAGTCAAAAAAAGCTTATATGCAGACGTTTCTTGTGTCCAAAGCTCATGAGTTTATTTTAATCGTACCGGGAGTCATGAATTTCAGCACAATTTTTTCAATTCTGCGCTGTAAGGTGCATAAAATTAGGGCATAAAATTTCCAAAATTTGCGACAAAATTCATAATGTCTGGTATAATTAAAATAAACTGATGAGCTTTGGACACAAGCAACATCTGCATGTGCGCTTTCTTTGACTGAAATCACAATGCCATATCTTTATCCATTCACCTGTAATTAATTTTACACACAAAAATCAATTTTACGCCCTTCAATTTTATGTCCGAGCTGTAATCGCAGCATTACAGAAAAAACATTTCTCACAGGGGACGTTTGTCCGTGTCAGGGACCTTTCTGGTTGCACCGGGGACTGGTCCCCGGTGGGATTTAATTTACTGTACAAAAATACAGTGATTGACAAAAATAAAAGTGTCAAAAAAGAACCACTAACTGCTCTGAGCTGAAATTTGGCATGCGTACTCACTAAATGGAGGAGTGCACACATGCTAAAATTGAGACAAATCGCAAAATATCTATACATTCCACCAAAGAATATGTGTCAGCATGTGTAACTGTCTTGCAGAAATTTTGTGCAAGCAAATTTGGTGATAATTAGCCTAATTCACATGCAAACCACCCATACAGGCAGATTACTAACTTTTAAAAAAAATTTTGTCCGGGGACCGGTCCGCGGTAATGGCCGCTGTAATTAGCCATTTTCAAACAACTCCCAAATTGGGATCTGAAAACGATCTCACGGGATCTCATGGGTGGTGAAGTGCATGGTGATCAGGCGTGATCGGGCTCTGAAGTGTGTTCACAAGGGCCACTTCAGACAACTTCAGTGCACTTCATGAGCACATTATTTGCTGTGAAAGAAATGACTTTGCACCGAAAAATATGACCGGAGTATCCAGTGTGCTTTTTATGCTGCTTCTCTGGAGTTCAAGTGTGTTTCTAGGATAGTTGTTAAAACGTATTTACATTTACTTAACTTTAACACATACCATATTTCTCTGTTTATTGCACCCCTGTGCATAACACCGGGGGTGTTATATAGTTTTATGCTGTGCTAGGTTTCAAAAAACGGCTTGAATTGAATGGTTTGAATACTGGGTCTGGCACCACTCATTGTAATTCCGCGGCACAGCACCCAAGCACACTTTTTCCGTTGAATTAGCTGTGCGCTGGGAACCAAAAAAATATGTATTCAGAAAATGATGAAAGAACACAGGAATTTTTATGCTCTTATTTTGCTGTTTTGTTTGATTGAATGTTGATTCCATGTATAGCAACCTCATTTACATAACACCTGGGTGTTATACAAGTTTAAAAAAAGTTCGCTGAAAATTGCTCCGACCTTGAATAACCCCCGGGTAGTGATGTGAAACGCGCCAGCACTTTAGCACCAAGCGCCAAAAGCGCCATGGCACTTTTCCAACCCCCATCGCCAAGCGCCAATGGCGCCAGAGCAAAATGGCGCAAGTGCCAGAAGCGCCATGTCGCGTTTCTCTTTGGCGCTAGCGCCAGGCGCCAGCGCCATGGAGCTTTTAAATCACTACCCCTGCGTGTTATTGATGGAGAAATATGGTACTGCATGATTATGTTTACGTTTACTCCCGAAAAAATTTCGGTACAATCACTTAGACGCGTACTTTTTGAAAGTACGAAAACGAAAACATAAATCAGAAAATTCAAGCTGTGTCCACAGTCAAGGGCGGCGTAAGTGCTTGGGCACATGTGAATGTCACAAGCAGAATTTTGATTGTCACAAACAGAAATTTTGGTGCCACAATGTGACATTCACAAGTGGAGCAAAATTTTGAGCGATTTTTCCCAAATTTTTACTCAAAACTGTTTATTCTTGTGCCATTTTGTCAATTCTCACCTCAAAATTGGTATTTTGGGATATGCACATGGTTATATCTTCCTTTTAGCTACCGTATTTCCTCGAAATACCCCCCCCCCCCTCGAAATACCCCCCCCAGATTGAGTGTAAAGAGAACGTACATGCCAAATACTGCAGTTTGTGTTCTGCGTAGTGCAGAACACACGTTAAAACAATGTCGGAATCACGTTAGAACAGTGTTTATACCATCTACGTATACTCGGCAGACATGATACTATACAATGAGTTGCATGATGTCATATCATGCACGCTGTATCCAACCCGTAGAACTCTGTTTTGGTGACTCGTGCTTACGCATATACGGAATGAAACTATTCAATTGTGCCCGCACAATTCAAACCCCCGTCAAAGTGTAGTTGAGTTTTTTGGCATGATGCCATCCAAGCGTCGTCTGGATCTGAATAAATACAAAGCGGGAACGTTTTCTGAATTCAAAATTTTGAACGTAACAAGTTTTTGTCAAAATGAATCGATAGCGTGTAACTTTATCTAAATATGAATTAGATTAAACGTAGGTAAACGTATAATCAAAAATTTGCAGCACGTATCGGCACAAAAATTGGAGTAAACGAGCGCGTAAAGAACAGCACATTTTTATTTTCCTTCTTACTATCTTTATATTTTCTTTTTTACTAAATTCCTTTCTCGTTCGCTCTACAAGAACAAAATATAACTTTCCAATTTTGTAGAATGAAATGTCCGTCGACTATACATATTGACATATTCACGACCCACAACGATGGCAAAAACACACATATTAAACACGGAAACTCATTGAGTTTCCGTGTTTTTGTTGAACACAGAAACACGGAAACTCAACAATTTTGAAAAACACGGAAACTCAAATGAGACTCAAACTTTTTTGGAGAACACGGAAACACGGAAACACAGAAAATACGGAAATGTTTTTTTAGTTTTTTATTCAAGCAATTGAAGGCACAAGATTTGAACTGAACAATGTGTGTAAAATAATACGGAACTTGTTGAAGTGACTTGTGAACCCGCTCCTATTCCTAACCGAGGAAGAGGACAAATGTGAACGTATGAAAGTTGACGTGAAGCGTCGTCTCTTAGTTGACGTTCCGTTATTTTATCAAATGTGATTAGTTGAGTTGAAGTGAATTGACGTGAGTTAGTGTGAAGCAAATTTAGATTGTTTACAAAAGGTTTTGACGAACGTTTTTATTTAGACAATTAAATACAAAGAAATAAGTGTAAATAAAATATATATAAAATATACGTAAACAAAGGAATTAATTTACAACTAAATTAATTACTTAAATAAAACGTAAAAGAAGCTCTAATTATCGAAGAAATAAGGCAATTTAAAGAAGGCACTTAATTACGACAAAAGGCGATAATTAAGTGGCGCGGTTGTGAGAAAAGCACCTCAAACAGCGCAGGTGTGAATAAAGCACTGAGGTGACTTAAAGCACCAAGAGTTAAACTTAGCACCAAAAACAAGCGACTTAATAAAGTGACAACGGCGCTTATTTAGATCCTAGGAAGAGATTCTTGTGAAGTTGACGAGGTTGCAAACACTGCCGATTCTAGCTGTGAAATCGGCTTTTAAGGGCCAGACCGATGGCGATTGACTTGGCGCCTATCGGTCGGCTCTAATCTCCGATTTTTACCCAACATTTCCAATTGTGAAAGTTCAATCCTTGCCCGCTCGCTTCTCCGATGAAAAGCGAGCTAAACTGACAAGATAGTGAAAATGTGAGACAAGCCAGACAGCATTTGAAATGGCGCGCGGGCCTGGCCCCCCGCTTGGGGCGAGCCCGCCGCTTAACATAAACATGACGGCGTATTTGCGTGCTGCTTGTCAAGGAAATGTGGCGGAATGTGAGCAATGACTAAGATCTAAATATGTGAGCGATGTAAAGCGTACGTTGTAAACAACGTCGCTTGAGATATTAAATGACGAATGTGAAGATGGTAAAAAATGGAATGTCAATTAAAATGGAATCTTGATAAATTGAATTAATTAAATATAAAAGCAAACATACGAACGTCAACTTAAATATTAAAGGTTTTACATTTTACGATAATGTTACACACTCCCGAAACTAGAATAAAAATTAAATCTAATTTAATTTTATCTCAGCCAATCTCGGCAAATTGATGTGAAACAAAATCAAAATCAAACGCCTGTGATACTCTCATCACTCCTGTGGTAGCAGATCGTCGGCGTCTTCGACACCGGCATTTTCCCGGCCCTCCTCATGATGCTCGTCCATGGGTTCGACGGCATCCTCCTCAGGCTGGCTGCCTTCCCCGTGCCCAGGCGTCTGGTCTTCTGGGGCCCCGGCTGGTTGACCTGGCCAGTTGGGGAGCTTCTCAGATTCCTCGACGAGCTGCTCGAGGGCTTGTCGTAGCGTGTCGGTCTCGTCGACGCTCGTCTTCGACGGCTCGGTGGGCTGCCATTGTTCCGTTGCTGCAAGCGGTTGGCTTGGTAGCAAGGGGACAGGGGAGGTTGTGAATGAGGTTGTACATTGTGAAGTGATTGAGTTGAATTGGTCAAATGGTACGGAGGGGGATCTAGATCTTGAACGTGATTTTCTTCCATCTCTCCGAGTTCTATGTCGGACTGTGAAGGTGTTTGTCTGAGGAAGGTCACGGATCTTTTTAGATCGTTTAACTTTTGATTTGACCAGTTTTTTATTGATGTTATTGAATTTGTGAAAAGTTTGGAGTATAAAGGAAAATGTCTGGTGTGACGATTGCTGCTCACCTGGGAGCCCTGCGACTCCAGCGAATCTCTTGAGTCGCTTTTGCAAGGGCTCGCGGTCAGGGATCGCGTCTTCCATTGTGACCTCCGTTGTGACAGGCTCGGTGACTGTGAGTCTGGCGTTTGGTGACGAGCTCTGCGCTTGTGACTCGCAGGGGGGTGCAGGTTTTGTGACCCGGCGCGCACCCGTCTCCATTTCGATTTCTTCGGCACGCTCGGTACTATAACCGACCGGGGGATCCGATCTAGGCTGTACCGAGCGTCCTGGAAGCCGTTTGAATGGAGAAACTCGCTTGAGGGGTGTGACAAACTTTGAATGTAACTGTGACAAACTTGACGATTGTGTGACGGTTTGACTTGACAAAGCGGGTTTGTTGAAGCTGCTTTTCGGTTTCTTCTGGCGGTTACGTCGCCGTCGCTTACCGATTTTTCCTTGCTGAACGGACGGGGGCCCCTGTTGTTTGGGCTTCTGTCCCTTCTGCCCTTTCTTCGGAAAAAGCCCTTGATGTCTGGCAGCATACCCCTGCCGGTTACGAGTCGCCACTGCATGTAAACATAACCAATATACCCAATACAAGCAATTGTGATAATAATGAGTATGATGTTCACAGCTGTTTGAAGTGGCCCAGTAAGTAACGTGTCTAATGCAGACGCACCACCTGTGACACTACCGTGAATAATGTGACCCAATTTTTTTCCTACACCTTCAAAATATGCACCAACCCCTTGGCCGATGCCAGCAATATATGCTTGCACGGCTTTAGGATCGTTAGATTTTGTTGCAATATAATCGACTGAACGTGTGACTTGTTGTTCAAGTCGTTGCAAATTTTGAAAGTGATGATGTGCAGCCATGATACTGAATGCAATATCAGTCATGCTTACACCTGGTGACCCGGAAACGTTTAGTGTGAATGGTTTCCACGAGCCAGCCCAAATTAATTCGATTGGGAGTTTTGTGACGTGTAAATTCGTTGGTCCATTTTCGTTAGCCCATGAGTTATCATTTAATTGATAATATTTGTGATCTTTCATGAGACAATGATCTATTGGTGAATGTGTGATTAGATCATTGGTGCCAGGAGCAACAAACATTATATGTGGGTGATCTGTGACTTTGACTGGCAGAAATTTATAACAGGTATTGTTATATTCATGTTGAAAATAAATAATGTCTGCTGTGACAGGTTTACAATCCCAGAACATCAATATATCTCCATGCCATTCAGCATAGAGATTTTGACGTCCTAGCAATGCTCGCAAGCCAAGCATAGGATTGAATGTGACAATTGCATGAATTATATCTAGCTGGGTCTGACGGATGTGACATAATTGTTGCCAGATGGATCCAAATTGTTTTTGTTCTAGATGTGCAATTTTGTCAACTTCATATTGTTGACGGGCTGTGAGCAAGTGAAATACACCAACATCAAGATTTGGTGCAAGTTTGAAATGAAGAGGAGCTTTTTCGGTTTCAGGTTTTTTCAATTTCTTAAGTTGATATCGAAGAAATTGAATGAATGCCGAGCCCTGGTCAATATATTTTGCGTCTTTTGGTACACATTCTGCATTATTTGGAAATTGTTGTGATCTCCATGTGACCGAAAATGCAGCTTGCAATTTTTCCACTACGTAATGATTTTGTGAATATTGCGCATCAAATTGACCAATCTCTTGGAATGCACACTGTTTGTTAAAAGCAGTAGCATTCCATAAAGAGACGCCATTGTCGCTGTCATAACAATAGCCGGCTTGTGGGTTGCAATGTGACAGATCTTGAATTTCGGAAACAATTTTCTTTTCGTCAAGACTTGCTACCACACCTTCTTCTATGTGAAAGTTCATCACTGTGTTACTCAGATTGTGACAAAAGTAACAATAATCAATGTGAAGTGATTTGTTGGTGCTCCACAATGCATGACCGATTTTTTTTAAGGGTTCGCCTTTCCAAGTTTTATTTTGGTTGGCAATCATGCAATCGTATGTTGTGACTCTGTGATTTTTAATGATTTCTGGTGGCAACATAGATTTTCCGCCCACCAGACTCATATATGTGACTATAGTATGCTCTTGTTGAAAGCATCTATAAATTGGTGTCGTTTGCGGTTGAACACGCAACGTCCATATGGATATCACAATATCCTCTATGGCCGTAACTTGAGGAAAATGACATGTTACTTTTTCCGGAAGTTGAATTGCGTGACCAGTGCGTGTTTTATGGCACAGATTGAAAGTTTTGTGATATTGATCTGTCCATGTGAGCGCGTTGGCTAATTTTGATTGTATTAGCAACGTGAGTGCCATTAAATGCGACACGTTTCCCCAGAACGAATATGTGCCAGTGTAGCGACATGTTCGACGTGGGTTTGCGCATCTTGCATCTTGTTGTGAAGATTGTGATTGTTGATGTGATTGGTTTATTTGTGAATCATCACCTTTCTCAGGTGGAGGTTGTGATTTATCATCATCTTTTACCTCAGTGTTGATTTTATACTCAACACCGTCCTCTGTGTCGATTTCAAGAGGCACGAGGTTAGATGGGGATCTACGTGTGCGACGGCCGTTGCTTGACAATACTGTGACTGCACGTATTTTGCCATCGCTTGACACGTGTATCTCGTGAACGCGGCCCATTTGCCACATGCCGCGTGGCTGTTTATCATCAGTAATTAACACCACTTGGCCACGTTTGGGAGCTTCGTTGATAGTGCCTTTTTTCAAGCGTTGATTTTTAGCTCGATCTTTGAGTAGGTCGATGTATTGACGTGACCACTCATACCAAAGCACTTCACGATTGTGACGAATTTGGTCCCAAAGTAATGTGATGTCATCTCTGTCCTTTTCAGGCACAGAGTTGAGTGCAATTTCGTCAATGCAATTGACGTCATTGACTCGTGGGGGTGTGAGTATATAGGATTTTTTGATTTGTGAGGGTGTGAGGTTGAAAGATCCATCCGTTAGCCTATCCCATTCCTCTTTTGGAATTTTTCGCATGGGTTCAATCGTGGTGGAATCGAGTTCCATCTCACGTTTTTCATCCATGTAACATGGTGGTGGGGTGCCCCAAAGAAAATGTATTGGGCGCAGTATCGCTGCACCAATGTCTGTGTTTGACAAATATGATAATGGTCGCATGTTGACGGAGAATTCGACGTCAAGCATGACTGTGAGAAATTCATGCCATGTGAGACAACGTCGGCCGCATGCTTTTTTGAGCAAGCGTTTGACTAATCCGACCATGCGTTCGTACACGCCGCCTTGCCAAGGACTATTGGCTGTGATAAAATGCCATTTTACGTCCGGCAGCAATTTGACACAATTTTTAAACGTGGGAGCATTGTCGGACCAAATTGTGTCCGGCATGCCATGATGCAAAATAAAACGATTTAGAGCCATAATTGTGTCGGCTGTTGAAACACTATTAGTTGACTCTAAATGAATGGCGCGTGTACTGAAGCATGTTAGCAACAAAATGAGTTGACTGTGACGGGTACCGTTCTGTGAATAAACTAACGGTCCCATATAATCAATGCCAATGTGTTGAAATGGCTTGATTTGTGATTGAGTTCGAGTGACAGGTAGTGTGTGAAAATCAGGTAATGTGAATGGACCTCCTTCCGCTTTGCGGCATGTGACGCATTTGCGCAAAATTTTTGCAACTACCTGCTTGGCACTTGACAACCAGCAGTGTTCGCGTAAATCTGCTAAAGTGTGAAGCATGCCACTGTGACCAGCAAGCTCATGAAAATGAGTAACCACCAGCGTTGTTAACCACCCGGTCTTTGGCAGGTAGTAAAACAACGAAGGGTTTCTGTGTTCTTTGTGAGACACACGCGTGACACAATATTATAAATTATTCCACGCGTCCCATTTGAGCATGTGGTGCTTGCCAAGTTGTGCTTGTGAAATGCAACTGGCGCATTCCTCTGCTTGTGAAATGCGCAATACATGTCTAAATGCTTCGTTTAAATCAGCTTGTGTGATAGGTTTTGACAAATATTCGCTTTCGCGCTTTGCAGCTTTATGCATAGAGCGATTTAGCCAATATGTTTTGACACGAAGTAGATAAACGACAGTGCGCAACAATTTTGACAATGTTGAAAATCGTCGAATGTCGATTTCGAACGGATTTGAAGGGATGTGACGTTGTCGACTTTCAACAAACGGATTTTGAGGAGTGACATTTTGTGACAAATTGGGGTCCAGATTGACAGGCACTTGTTGTGCAAGAGCATTAGCTGGCTGTGAAGCAGGCTGTGAAGTTACTGCTCCAGCGTATAAAGGTTGACTGATGTGAGTGTCGCCTTTCGCTAGCTCTTCGGTGACAGGTTGCGCTTGATATTGCGAAATGTCAACCATGGTTGCCGTGAAGGGTTCAGCGAAAAATGTTGGTCCTGTGAACCACATTGTTTCGATCATTAGTTGATCAAAAGTACATCCCCGTGACGCAATGTCAGCTGGATTGTCTTTTGTAGCAACTTTGCAAATTTGAATGCAGTGCTTTGACATAAATGAATGGATTTTTGTGACCCGATTGTTGACAAAAGTAGCCAGCGGCTTTGAAGTATATAGCCAGCCGATGACAACTGTACTATCGGTCCATAGGAAATTACTGTGAATTTTCCATCCACCCAGCTCAACGAGTTCATGATGTAAATAATCGATGAGCTGTGCACCAATTGTGACACCGAGCAATTCCAAGCGTGTGATTGTGAGGGGTTGACCTTGTTTTGATGGAAGTGGGGCTAGTTTTGTGCGAGCTGTGAGAAAACCACTAAAATATCGGTCATCCTCATAGCCGTATTCATCAGGTGAAATCGCTTGTTGACGCAAATAAGCGCAAACGGCGTATCCATCTTTAGAGGCATCACAAAACACATGTAACTCTAATGGACGTGTTTTGGCTTTGATATCAATGCCAAAAGAGTGCAATGAGCGCGGGAATTTGATTTGACTTATGGACGAGAGATGTCGTTTCAAATCGTCCAGTAAGTCATCCGCCTCTGGGTCTTGGTTGAGTTCATCCCAGGTTGTGATATTGCACCTTTGAATTATTTGTGATACGCGAAATTTCAACCGAAATAACGCGGGTGCTGTGATGCCAATAGGATCGTATGTTGAAGCCAGCAATTTGTTCAAATTGCGGCGTGTTGCTGTGACAATGAGCGTGAAATCTTTCTTGGGAGCTGGCACCGCAATGGTGTCTTCAATGTGATCGTAAACAAGACCCATTACTTTGATGTATTGTGACTGTTTCGGGTTGAGATCATCAGGTTTGATTTTCTCAGAAACAATACGCGAATTTGTCATCCATTTGCGCATGTTGAAATTTGCTCTTGCAAAAACAGCTTTAATTAAGCGATAGAGCTGTATTGCATATTTTTCATCATCTACGCTGATAACTAAATTATCAACGTAAATGCTGTTGAGCAACAGTTCCAATTTCGCTCATTCGTGTGAATCAGCGGGATGCATGTGAGCTAATTCCGCTTCCAGGTGATATTTAATAACAGTCGACAAAATGGATGGACTGCATGTGAGACCAAATAGCACCCTTGTGAATTGCATCATTTGAATATTGTCTTCATGAGTCGGAATAGTGTCATCGCGCAGCCAATAAAATTTTGTGAAAGCGCGTGATTTTGGGTGAAGAGCAATTTGTAAAAATGCTTTCTCAATATCTGCTAATAACACCACTTTTCCAGCTCTGAAACGAAGCATTAATCCGAGCGCCAGTGGTGTGAGAACTGGGCCTCGAAATAAGCAATTGTTGAGCCTTGGCTTGCCTGCAGAACCATCATACACTATTCGACATGTTGTCGATCTGCCAGGTGTGATGACAGGTTGGTGAGGTAAGATGTGTTCTTGCAAACTATCTTGTGAACCATAGACGGGTTCTATGACACCCTTGTGAAGTTGATCTGAGATGACTTTAGCGTATGTGGCGAATAAATCGGGATCTTTTCGAAACCGTTTCAACAGTGACAGAAAGCGGCGAAATGCTTCTGCATTGTTGGTTGGCAATTCGTGAATTGTTGATTTGAATGGCCAATCCACGCTATAGCGTCCAGTTTCTGGATCAAGAGTAATTGATTCCAGAATTAACTGTTCAGCTATGTTGTCATCATGTGATGATGGATCATCTGTGATACCTATTGACTCGAGACTGTGAAATTGAAATAATGTCTCTTGGCCAACAGCAACAGCTGATGATGCATGTGAACTGCATGAAACCATGAATTGATGTGGCGAAATGTCGGGTGTTGTGACAAATGACTGTGATGACGCATTTCCGCCAAGCATCAATCCAAGTATTGATTCGACTATGATCAAGCCAGATGGGAGTTCGATTTCTGTTGGTCGAATATCGAACTTCCAATAATAGTCTTGACCAATGACCACATCTGGTTGACATAGTTTGTGACAAAACTCATCAGTCATTTCTGTCAATTCAAGCGGTTCCGCGAATTGTTCTTGTGCATGTTCACTGTACACAATATAAATGACTGTTTTGTCGTCTTGTGACAAAGGAGGTGGGCATGCATATGTTGCCAAATTATCGACTGCACGTAAGGTGAGTGGAATTTGTAACATATTGCCCTTATTGTCGACGTGTTTGTAAAAAGGCATGACGGCCTCGATCAAAAACGTATTGACTGTGACAGGCGTTTTTGTCGCAAACACGTTCATTTGAAGAACAACATCTCCTTTGTTTTCAAAGTTATACTCATTTGCTACGGATGCTTTAATGTATGAATATTTGCATCCAGTGTCAAAGAATATTAACAAAGGGTCTGTGACTCGATTTAATTCAGCGTCTTTATTAATTAATAGGCGCAAAATCAAACTCACATTCTTGTTTGGCCTGCTGCCTTGTAGCGGTGTTGGGGTTACCGTAACCCGCTTGTGCGCTCAGCACCTCCACCGTGGGCCTGTGACTGGGTTGAAGTGGCACCGACGATGACATTTGGTTCGGGTTGAGGTGTGGGTACACCTCGTACCGTTTCTGCTGGAAGCCGCGGATTTTAGCTTCGACGGTCTCCATGTCTGTGCCGTCCTTGATGAGGTTGGCACGGAGCGTCGTCCACAGCTCGTTTTCGCTGTGATACTTGCGGGCTTCCTCTTGAGCTCTCGCCTGGAGCTCGTTAGCGGGCTTCGGCCATTCGCCCATGTCCAGCGGACTGTCCATATCCATTTGATACAGCGTCTGCTGTCTCCACCGAAATTCGTTGTCGTCCGGGGGGATGACACACACGCTCATTGGTTCCGTGTGTGAAGGCGGATACGATGGCGGTGCATGTGACGAAGCCGCGCCCGTTGTGATTACCTGAGCGTTGACAAAATTAGCGCTTGTTGCTTTGACAAAGGCTTTATTTTGTGAATTGTTTACCTGACGCCTTGCGGGTGCCTGTCTAGTAGGACAGAACGCCCCGTGATGCTGACCGATCTGGCGACAATAGTAGCAACTCCGTCTTTGAGTGCACTGTTCCGCTTGATGGCCTCTGCGTGTGCATCGTGTGCACACATCGCCCAAAGCTTGCAACCGCTCGATGCGCTCTCTCGGTGTGATGTATTGAGGGCAATCGGTGGTGTAGTGCTCTTTGATGCCACGGAACAAGCACTCGAATTTCGGCTTGCGATAATCAGCAGCAGGTTGTGAAAACTGCTTTTGATTAATCGCTCCGCTCGCGGGAGTTCTGGGAGGTTGAGTGGAATTTTTATTTTTTCCTTGTGGTTTACCAACATTAGCATTGGTACCAGCAAAAGCAACCGTGTTGTGAATAGGTTTTTGTTTTGAAAATGTATTTTGTGATTTATTTCCCTTTTTCTTTTGCTGTTGCCAACCACCTCCATTTTGTGGCTTTTTTAACGATGAACTTTGTGATTTCTGAACAACATTTGAAGATTGTGAACTTTGTTGTTCAGTTTTCATCGCATCTAACCGAGCACGAGCAATGGTAGTTAATGCATCAACAAACCAGACGACTGTGAGTTCTGTGTCGCCGGTTACAGCAGTGTGCATCGAATTCCGGTGTTCTTCTGTGATGGCAAGAACAATATTATCGGGGAGATAACCACGAATTATTCTTAACACTGCACCAGAATCGACACTTTCACCCCTTTCTTTTAGTTGATTGAGAGTTGACAAAAGGGTTCGTGTGAAATTTGTGAGGGAGTCTCCTCTTGACGAAGGCTTTTCGAGTGAATACAATTTATCCCAAAGGGCTGCTTGTACCCGATGCGTTTCACCAAAGTTTGATTGTAACATGGTGACCGCTGTGATGTAATCTCGACCATCACCCTTTAATCCGGCCAGCAGTTCTGCTGCTGGACCGATAAGGCTGAGCTTGAGGTATGTATATTTCATACCATTTGACAGAGTAGCTCGGTTGTGAATTTGAGCTCGAAAAATTTCCCACCAAGCTGCCCATTCTAACGGATCGCCGTTATATTTAGCAAGCTCGATTTTAGGTAACTTTAACAAAGTTTCCGGTTGTGAAGGTTGAGAACTACTTCCCATGTTGACATTGTTATAGGGTGGTTGTGAAGGGGGTTGAGTAGTTAAATCAACAGTTGACTGACCTTTCAAGGAAAGTATCAACCTTTCCGCGGATTTGATTTGCGCTTGGGCGGTCGCCATCCTCAATTCCAGCTCATCCATGAACATCATCGCGTTGTTCGGGCCCGAGTAGAGCGCACGCTCCAATTTTGCATTGGCGCTCTTCGCTTCTTCGGCCGTACCGTCTTGGTCTCTGTCCAAGCTTGTGATGTGATCTTGGACAATAGATGTGAATCTGTCCATAGCTGTGGACAGGTCCGAGCGTTTCAGCTCGGCTTGGTAGACGTAGGCTTGAAGTAATTCTAATACTTCCTCCGCCGAGTGTAAGTTTACGGCGGCGGGTTGTGACTCGTCTTTGACGATTTTAGGAATCGGTTTGGTTGTGAATCGTAGCACACCGTTGCGCACTCCAGTCAACGCCCGGCTATGTTGAGTCAACGGATGAGTTGTGTCGGACTCATCTACGTTGCTCAAAGGCATAGCTGCGGCGGCTGGGGCGCCTCTTTGAGCGCGTACGCGTTCGTCCATGGCAAATTTCGATCGATGGTTTGCTTATTAGCAAAGTGGTAGCTAGCTGTGAACAAAATAAAATAATAAAAATAAATATTTTGTTACTTGTGACTTGTACTTGTAAAATCGTAAGTAAATATGCACGCGCTACTAACGATTTTGCGTCCAAAACCGTGTTACCGTAACCTCGTGCGTGTGACTCAGGCTGTGAAACACAATTTCCAATGAAATTTCGCGCGAGACAACTTAATTAGAGTGACCAATTAGTTAATTAGTCACCCTTCTCGCTGCGCCATGTAAAATAATACGGAACTTGTTGAAGTGACTTGTGAACCCGCTCCTATTCCTAACCGAGGAAGAGGACAAATGTGAACGTATGAAAGTTGACGTGAAGCGTCGTCTCTTAGTTGACGTTCCGTTATTTTATCAAATGTGATTAGTTGAGTTGAAGTGAATTGACGTGAGTTAGTGTGAAGCAAATTTAGATTGTTTACAAAAGGTTTTGACGAATGTTTTTATTTAGACAATTAAATACAAAGAAATAAGTGTAAATAAAATATATATAAAATATACGTAAACAAAGGAATTAATTTACAATTAAATTAATTACTTAAATAAAACGTAAAAGAAGCTCTAATTACCGAAGAAATAAGGCAATTTAAAGAAGGCACTTAATTACGACAAAAGGCGATAATTAAGTGGCGCGGTTGTGAGAAAAGCACCTCAAACAGCGCAGGTGTGAATAAAGCACTGAGGTGACTTAAAGCACCAAGAGTTAAACTTAGCACCAAAAACAAGCGACTTAATAAAGTGACAACGGCGCTTATTTAGATCCTAGGAAGAGATTCTTGTGAAGTTGACGAGGTTGCAAACACTGCCGATTCTAGCTGTGAAATCGGCTTTTAAGGGCCAGACCGATGGCGATTGACTTGGCGCCTATCGGTCGGCTCTAATCTCCGATTTTTACCCAACATTTCCAATTGTGAAAGTTCAATCCTTGCCCGCTTGCTTCTCCGATGAAAAGCGAGCTAAACTGACAAGATAGTGAAAATGTGAGACAAGCCAGACAGCATTTGAAATGGCGCGCGGGCCCGGCCCCCCGCTTGGGGCGAGCCCGCCGCTTAACAAAAAACATGACGGTGTATTTGCGTGCTGCTTGTCAAGGAAATGTGGCGGAATGTGAGCAATGACTAAGATCTAAATATGTGAGCGATGTAAAGCGTACGTTGTAAACAACGTCGCTTGAGATATTAAATGACGAATGTGAAGATGTTAAAAAATGGAATGTCAATTAAAATGGAATCTTGATAAATTGAAATTATTAAATATAAAAGCGAACATAAGAACGTCAACTTAAATATTAAAGGTTTTACATTTTACGATAATGTTACACAATGTGTATATGTGCATACATAAGGTATGCATGTACATGGTCGGGCTGAAAAGTCCCCGGACAGTGCTCGCCATTCGCGCTAGGGGTAAGCTACGGTTATAAAATTTCACACGTTAATATATTAGGTGTTTTGAGTTTTCACCCAAAATTTAGCCCCTCTAGCTCCACCCACTGCGGAACTGTGGGGGTTACAATTTCGGTCATTTTGTACTGATGTACAAATGGTGCTCTAGCTCAACGCTGCTTTAAGTTGTGATCATGAAACTTTGGCTAGTGTAAGCCACCAGTGTTGGCAATGTGCCAGCACTAACCAACATTAGCTATGATATCATAAGCCTAGTCCATATTGCCATTACTGTCACTACTCTCACTACCAAATTCATCATTCTGCCTAGACGGTTGGTCAATACAGGTTAATACAGGAGGCGTTTTTCATCCACACTGCTGTTGAACACAGGTAATGTGTCCACTACAGATTAGTAATGAAACACAAATTAAATTAAATTGACATAATAATTTACTGCACATTTCAAAACAACATTAAAATTACTGCAATGCAACATGATCTCAGATGATCACCAAAAACATCCATCACAGTTCCCACGTTTCTTGCACATCACCCTGATCTGCATATTAATTTTACCTTGATAGCAATGATGTTGATGAAAGTGTTGAATACTATCAGCACATCGCTAACACTGGTGGCTTACACTAGCCAAAGTTTCATGATCACAACTTAAATCAGCGTTGAGCTAGAACACCATTTGTACATCAGTACAAAATGACCGAAATTGTAACCCCCACAGTTCCGCAGTGGGTGGAGCTAGAGGGGTGAAATTTTGGGTGAAAACTCAAAACACCTGATATATTAACGTGTTAAAATTTTATAACCGTGGCTTACCCCTAGCGCGAATGGCGAGCACTGCCCGGGGACTTTTCAGCCCGACCATGTATGTATAGTGTGTAAATATGTGCATAGTATCCAAGTTAAATGATGAAATAAGTATCCAAAAAATAATGGTGTCCACAGCTCCTGGTGGTTTCGACAATATTATGGACTGTGATCAAAGTGTTGAGGAGTTTCCACCAGGGTCTGCTAGCTCACACAATTGAGCTGAGGGCTCCTCACCTCCCAAGCTGTCAAAGGTATTGGTCACCCATTTGGAACAACCTCCAGTGAACTAATGAAAATTTTCCAATACATGACAAAACATATGCAAAACCAATATTTGATAAGAAAACCACTATTTCAACAATAAAATGCTGTAAAATGCAACTTTTTGTAAAACAATTCCAGTTTTTACCAAAAAAAACTTGAGTTTTTACTAAAAAACTTGAGTTTTTACCAAAAAACTCAAGTTTTTACCAAAAAACTCAAGTTTTTACCAAAAAACTCAAGTTTTTACCAAAAAACTCAAGTTTTTTCAAAAAACACAGAAATAAAACACAGAAACTTAAGTTTTTTTCGTTAAAAAAACTCAAAACAGAGATATTCATTTTTGAAAAACTCAAAATACAGAAAGTGTTTTTATTTTGAGAACTCACCCATCGTTGACGACCCACTGTGCACCGTTTTTCTACCGCATTCAAGCTGTATCGCACTTCGCTGTTCAGTAAGATGTCCATACAATATCTTTATGTTTTAGCACTACATGCTCACCATAATGAACAACATCGAGTCAGACAACTATAACAAATGATAATCTAATTTAACACAACGATGATATCGACAAAAAATTGAGCAAAAATTACATATTTTTGTAATTCAGTCTGATAAATAATTTGCTCAAATGTTTCCACATCCCAAATGGATACTTTTACCAAATTTCAAAAGCCCAGTGTGGCTAAATGGACACTTTACAGCCACTGTTTCAGTGCATTGCAACTTTTAAAACTGTTTGTTTAGCCTAGCCGATTTTGGAAAAATGTCTCATCAAATATACTGTGACATCTGTCATACCTATCTGAAGACGGAACCTAAAATTGTGTTGAATTTTTTTCATAAATATTACATTTCTTTCATTATTTTGTTCATAATTTATTGTCAGTTTATGACAATATACAGTTGCATTTTTATGTGCAGCATTTACTCTGGTCAGTGGACAATAGTGGCTATGTATTGGAGTGTATTAAATATTTGAGGTGTTGTTTGTACTCATTCTAATTGCGGGACTAAAGTGATCGCCACGTCATTCTGACCATTTTAAGTGGTCAACCATCAAAATCGGTAGAGAATTCATGGCAATATGCAGTTTCTTCTGAGGGCGCAGCCACTAAAAACACCTAAATATCAGAATTTCTACGTTTTCCGAAGTACCCGGGTATTTCAGTCAGGAAAACGTAACAAAACATAATGGTATTTTTGGAAAACGTAAACGTAAACGTAAATATAAATACCCAAATAACCGGGTATTTCGGGTAAACGTAAATACGTTTTTCCAACTCTGCCTTGAGAACCTGCTGGTGCCATTTTGGCGCCCTCTTCCGGCAGGGTGCCAGGCGCCAATGGCGCCATTGCGCCTTTCAGAAAGTGGGCGCCAGGCGCCAATGGCGCCACAGAAAAAGGGGGCCAAGCGCCATGGCGCCATTCCATCACTAATCGGGACAACCTGCGGATTCCATTTTTGTAGTTGTATTAGTGATGTCATAATACCGTATGCCGATTTCACCCGGCGGCCAACCCATTTGGACCCATTTGCACTTTTCCATCACTACTTACAGTCAACGATGGGTGAGTTCTCAAAATAAAAACACTTTCTGTATTTTGAGTTTTTCAAAAATGAATATCTGTGTTTTGAGTTTTTTTCATGAAAAAAACTCAAGTTTCTGTGTTTTATTTCTGTGTTTTTTGAAAAAACTTGAGTTTTTTCATAAAAACTCAAGTTTTTAGATAAAAACTCATGTTTTTTGGTAAAAACTCGAATTGTTTTACAAAAAGTTGCATTTTACAGCATTTTACTGTTGAAACAGTGGTGTTCTTATCAAATATGTACTGGTTTTGCATATGTTTTGCCGTGTATTGGAAAATTTTCAAATTTTCATTAGTTTACTGGAGGTAGTTCCAAATGGGTGACCAATACCTTTGACAGCTTGGGAGGTGAGGAGCCCTCAGCTCAATTGTGTGAGCTAGCAGACCCTGGTGGACAC
The DNA here is from genome assembly GCA_964036195.1 of Sphaerolaimus hirsutus. NCBI lineage: Eukaryota > Metazoa > Nematoda > Chromadorea > Monhysterida > Sphaerolaimidae > Sphaerolaimus > Sphaerolaimus hirsutus. The sequence goes on from CAXIWS010000429.1 coordinate 36,483, forward strand.
TCCTCAACACTTTGATCACAGTCCCTAATATTGTCGAAACCACCAGGAGATGCAGACACCATTATTTTTTGGATACTTATTTCATTGTTAAACTTGGATACTATGTACATATTTACACACTATACATACATGCATACCTTATGTATGCACATACAAACATTGTTCAGTTCAAATCTTGTGCCTTCAATTGCTTAGATAAAAAACTCAAAAAACATTTCCGTATTTTCTGTGTTTCCGTGTTTCCGTGTTCTCCAAAAAAGAACTCATTTGAGTTTCCATGTTTTTCAAAATTGTTGAGTTTCCGTGTTTCTGTGTTAAACAAAAACACAGAAACTCAATGAGTTTCCGTATTTAATATGTGTGTTTTTGCCATCGTTGCTTACAGTTGATTATCATAGTTTCAGCCATGCCACTAATTACCCAGAAGCGGTTGTTATAGGTGCAGGCTGCAGCTCCTAAACAACCGCTTGCAAAGCCTTACACAGACTCTTAACAAACATCTTATAGTCGGCAGTAGTGATGTAAAAAGCGCCAGACTTTTGGCGCCAGACGCCAAAAGCGCCATGGCGCTTTTGGCATGCGAGCGCCAAGCGCCAATGGCGCCACAGCAAAATAGCGCCAAGCGCCAAAAGCGCCATGGCGCTTTTCTAGACCATGGCGCCAAGCGCCAATGGCGCCACGGGATGATGGCGCCAAGCACCAATAGCGCCAGCGCCAAAAAAAAATTGCTGCATAAAGTGCAGCGATGCAAATGCAGTGCTATCTATTTGTTTGTCAACTGGTTCCCATCCCAATTCAAAGCTTGCTTGACAAGTAACACTATCCAGTATTGTATACACATATACCATATTTCCTTTAAATACTCCCCTTCAATTACCCCCCCCCCCTCGAAATACACCCCGTCTGGAATAAGGTAGATCATGTATCCAATGAACATGATACATTTATAGCTGCGAATTTACATTGCAGTTATACATGGCATTGTTTATGGAATGAACTATGGTAATATTTATGAACAAAATATATCCTATTTGATTATCTAATTATTGGGTACAAAAAACTATACTTTACTACGACCCTTCATAAAAATTCCCCCAAACAAGCACCCCTCGAAACTCCCCTCAAAATTTGCACCCTGAAAAAATAAACCCCCTGGCTGTATTTCGAGGAAATATGGAAGGTACTTTATACCACAGCAACAATACAACTTCATTTGCAATATAATGCCACACTATGCATTTGAATGCTCGTCATCAAGACTTGAATTGGGATGAAAACCAGTTGACATAAAATGTCGTTGAAAACTAGTGCGTGTAGGCCTATTTTTTGGTTAAAGGTTTGAATATTCTTGCAATTGCATGGACATGGTTTACAAAATAAGCAGATAGAGGGTTTGTTCTTCCTGTAAGACACTTACAGTAACACATTTACTTATGTAACTCATGCAGGCAAGGTCATTTTACATAATAAAAATGATTATTTTTTGTACTACTTGGCGCTTTTTTGGCGCTTTATAAAACACTATAGCGCCAAGCGCCAATGGCGCCACGACATCATAGCGCCTAGCGCCAAAAGCGCCATGGCGCTTTTTGGTAGCACAGCGCCAAGCGCCAATGGCGCCACAGCAAAAAGGCGCCAAGCGCCAAAAGCGCCATGGCGCTTTTACATCACTAGTCGGCAGACATGATATTATACAGGTTTGGTCCACTTATGTTTCCTTTCGCTGAGCGTCAATGAAATTCAACATCTTACTGAACAGCGAAGTGCGATACATCTTAAATACGGTAGAAAAACGGTGCACAGTGGGTCGTGAACAGAGTTGGCAAAATCACAGAAAAGAATAAAAATAAAATAAAAATAAAATGGAAAATTGAAGAATAAAATAAAATAAAATAAAATGGAAAATTTCAAAATAAAAATAAAAATTGTATAAAAATTCAAATTTTTGTAAATTTTTTGTAAAATTGTATACAAATTCATATTTTTGTAAAAATTGTATAAAAATTCATATTTTTTGTAAAATTTTTTGCTGCTGTTGATAGTTCAACCTGTTCATTCGCGGAGCTGGGGCAGTCTCAAGCCATGTAAAGTGTCAAAATTTCATATGAAATGGAATGGAAAGTCAATTTTCATGAAAATGTTGAGTAAAGTGTCAATTGTCATGACAAAAAAAATTAAAGTGGAAACTGTAAAGCAAATTGTATCCAAATCTTATCTTTTGTATCCAAATCTTGTTGTTTTTGTAACCAAATCTTATGTGAACATTTGGATACAAAAACATAAGATATGGATACCAAAATATAAGGTTTGGATACCAACACATAAGATTCAGATACACAATTTACACTCTGCACAACATTTGTCATGACAATTATACTTTGCTTGACATTTGAGATGCTAATTGACTCTTTACTACATTTGTCATGACAATTGAGACTTTGCATGATGTTTTACAAATGCGCCCAGCACACTCCAGTAATCCTTCTACTGAAAATGCAAACCATTCTTATCGATAATTGTAACTTAACCTTGCAACTAGCTAACAATACCTACTGCATGCAACTTTTGCAAAGTAATGGAAAAATTTGTCACACGTTTTTCATGTTGAGGTCTAATTATCACATTTTTCTGACCTTGCATGCAAGATTCTGATTTTTTGTAAAATTTCTGTAAAATTTTTGTAAAATTTTTGTAAAATGGTCCATTTTATTATTTTATTATTATTTTGGAATAAAATAAAATAAAATAAAATGAAACAAGAATAAAATTAAAATAAAATACATTTTTATACAATTTTTATACAATTTGTATACAAATGATTTTTATAAAACCAACCCTGGTCGTGAATATGTCAATATGTGAGGAGTTTGGTTCCGTAACCCGTTAAGTGCAAAAGTGAAAAAAATTGAGTTAAGTGCGGATCTGACGTATATATATATATTTCTTCGTGATAGAAAAAAAATTTTCTCAATATCTCATACCGTTCCCGAGATACAGAGATAGCGTTTTTTGAAAAAAATGCAAGTTTGCATCCGAAACCCGTTATCTGCAGCCCAAAATAGGCAAGTTTGCACTCGAAACCCGTTATCTACAAAAAAAACTATCATTTTTTGCATCTGAAACTCGTTTGCATCCGAAACTCGTTAAGGATTTAGTATGGAGGTGTCAAAATCACCATACAAAAATGGAGTTTGCATCCGAAACTCGTTAAGGAAATCTGTACTGGTTTTTATGAATTTGCATCCGAAACTCGTTATCTGCAGGTGACTTTGCACCCGAAACTCGTTATCTGCAGGTGACTTTGCACCCGAAACTCGTTATCTGCAGGTGACTTTTTATTTGAATAACTCCACTTGTAAACATTTTTATGGAGTGGTGTTAGGGGCACCAAAATAGCGCCATTTCTATGGAGTGGATTTAGGGGCACCAAAATCACGCCATTTTCATGGAGTGGTGCTAGGGGCACCAAAATCATGCCATTTTCATGGAATGGTGCTAGGGGCGCCAAAAAAGTGCCATTTTTATGGAGTGGTGCTAAGGGCACCAAAATAGTACCATTTTCATGGAGTGGTGCTAGGGGTGCCAAAATCACGCCATTTTCATGGAATAGTGCTAGGGGTGCCAAAATAGTGCCATTTTATGGAATGGTGCTAGGGGCACCAAAATCACGCCATTTTCATGGAATGGTGCTAGGGGCACCAAACTAGTGCCATTTTTATGGAGTGGTGCTAGGGGCACCAAAATCATGCCATTTTCATGGAGTGGTGCTAGGGGTGCCAAAATCACGCCATTTTCATGGAGTGGTGCTAGGGTCACCAAAATCATGCCATTTTCATGGAATGGTGCTAGGGGCGCCAAAATAGTGCCATTTTCATGGAGTGGTGCTAGGGGCACCAAAATAGTGCCATTTTCATGGAGTGGTGCTAGGGGTGCCAAAATCACGCCATTTTCATGGAGTGGTGCTAGGGTCACCAAAATCATGCCATTTTCATGGAATGGTGCTAGGGGCGCCAAAATAGTGCCATTTTCATGGAGTGGTGCTAGGGGCACCAAAATAGTGCCATTTTCATGGAGTGGTGCTAGGGGTGCCAAAATCACGCCATTTTCATGGAGTGGTGCTAGGGGCACCAAAATCATGCCATTTTCATGGAATGGTGCTAGGTGTGTTGAAGCCACCGAAGTCAGCGTCTTCTACCACCGAATCCGGCTGCTTCAAGACCGTAGTGAGAAACGGCCTTTAGAGTGGTTGATTTCCCGTTGTTGCCGAACGTCCACTTGTCGACAGCCAAGTTGAGTTTATTTCGTAGTTGTGTGTTGAAAAGGGGTTTCGAGATTGTTTCAGGTACTTTATTTTGATCAGATACAGCGTGTTACAAAAGCGCAAAGCCTAGCGAGCTTCCTAGTCGAAGTTTCTATCGCTAGCTTATTTTGTTCACTTGGGGTGGGTCCGCAGACTGAAGTAAAAACTTCCAAAGTAGCTAAGACACGGAAATCATGTATAGAAAAACAGCTACAGTAATTTCCTAATACAAATACACAAATAATTCACAAATGTAACAAATAAACACATCTAGCCGAAACAGTTGCCTTATACTGCGCGTGCATACATTCAAACAATTATGGTAAAGAAATACCAGGTACAAATTGGGCTAATAGAAAAACTATTAATCTTGAGAGGCGCGAAGTCGGCAAACTCGGCCGATTTACTAATTTGCTTCAATTTGTCAGAAAACCTTGACGCACATTGGAACTAATATAATAGGGTTTGAAACTGTAAATAGTAGTGCGAATGTTCCTAATGACGCAAATAGAACATGGTATATTCAACACAACAATAATAATCCCTTCCTGAAACGTATATTTCATAATTAACGAATTGGGACTTATTTGAAGTAAATGGGTATTGTAATTGAGCAGGGTCTATAAATATTATAAATATAACAAAGTAGTGAACAGGGTTATACAATTATGCCTACGCGAAGGGCTTTGTAAATACGTACAGTAAATGCTAGTTGCGCGCAGGGCGCTATTTCTTTATTAGGATGCTGGCCTAGATAATTACGCAGCATATAAATATTCACAAGATTTGACTTTATCAACTTACAAGTAAACCATGTAAGTGTATATATTATAATGATCAGAAAATTACGGCGAGTTGAATGAGCCTAATATTATGTTAATACACCTAATAATAACCTATTTGACCTTTTAACCTAAACATTCCACATAAACCTATCAATAACTTATAGAACACTTTCCTAATTGAATATTCTCCATGGATACGTAATAAGTGTAGGAAATACAATTTGCGGTAAATTAATATGGTGCATGAAATGTAAATTGGTGCAAATAGGTAAATAGATAAATATGAGCCTAATTATCAATTCTCTGTATTTCTTTATCCATCCATTTTGCCACGGTCAGCACACTCCGGGCGGAAGAGTTGCTGCACCCCGTTGTTGCAGCAACGTCACATGCTGGTGGTGGTGGGCGCCAAAGTGATGAGTGGCGTTTCCACAGTCGCCTCGGTGGTGAACGTGGTTGTGCGCGAAGTCGTGGGTGTGCGTGAAGTTGCAGGTCCGGTTGTTGGTGATGCCAACGCCGACCTAGCCTGATGATGAAGCAGGTAGTTGCCCGTGTCGCTTCCTGCGCGTTCGCGTGAGGTGAATTTGCGGATATCGGGCATGTGAACACTGTCTCTGTTCCTGGCTCTGACTTGTCCTTCATCAGCTGAACTTTCATCTGGTTGAACGTATGCTGATAGTGACTTTGCCATTCTGTCCTCTGTTTCTGCTCTCCTGGCAAATCTGACAGACTGTGTTGAGTTGGATCTGGCTCTCCTCTTGATTGCTGGTCTCAACTCTGTCTTGCGCACTCTCCTTTGTGGATAATTGGTCTCTTTCTGAGTTGATTTCTTGATAGTATATCTGATGGCTCTGAAGCATAGCCATATGCATTTGAATGGACACACTATGCATTTCCATATGCATGTGTATACACATGGTGGAATCACTGGTTTCCCTGTGGCAATCCTCCAATTGTACCACAGGTATCCTGCAGCTACAATTCCAGCTACCAGGATTGTGATTCCCAGCAGCATTGCGATTGTGTTGATGATCACTTGAAAGGGTCCTTTCAGCATTCCTCCCATAAAGTTGGTGTACCCTTTTGACACTCCAGATATATAATGACCATATGCTTTGCCAATTCCTGCTGCTGTCTGTCCAATTCCAGCTCCAATGCCTTCTATTGAATTTCTGATCACTCTGGGATCCAATGACATATCTGCTGTGTAATCGATCAACTGGTTCTGCACATGCTCCAAATTCTGTAGTCTCTGAATCTGGCCTCTGACATCCATGAAATTGGTCGCTCTGTTGACAATGTTGGTGAACAGGTGAGGCGCATCAAACGTGAAGGCCTGCCATTGTCCTTTCCATGTCATTTCAATTGGAGTCTCTGTGACATGCACCATTCCATGTGCGGACTTCCACTGTCCATGTTCATTTCTGTACAGGTGCGGTGTGGTGTGGCTGCAGTCTTCTTCTGGTGATTTCTCCACCAAATCTCTGCTGCCTGGGCTCTTGAACCACAAGGTCTTTGTTCAATCTCATTGGTGTGTATTTGTAGCATGTTTCTCCCACTTTTCCTGTCTGATAAATTATGTATGGCTGCACTTCCTTGCATTCCCAAAACATAATTGCTTCTCCAGCCCATTCTGCATGAACATCCTGTCTTCCCAGCATGGCTCGAATCCCCAGTGTTGGATCGATGCGGAAAAGCTGAGTCAACATGTCCAGCTGGTTCTTGCGAAGTTGACATAGCTGATGCCATACAATCGCAAATTGTGCCTGAGTCATCTCTCTGACTACATGTTGCAGGAACTGAAACTTGGAGTTTCTGTCGTCCAACCTAGCATACAATGTTCCACTGATTGTCGACTCTCTCGCCTCCACTATCTTTCCTGGCATTGCCCATTCTACAGGCACATCTTCTCTTCTGTCAAACTGGATGAATACACCTCCTTGATCGGTGTAGTATGTGTCTCCCGGAACACATTCTGAACCAATTGGCCTCTTTGTCTTGTTGCTGTGGGAGTATGCTGCTTGCAATTTTGACACAATAATTGTCTGGCCAGATATCTCTGATTTGAATCTGCCAATTCTCTCATATGCACATTGATGCTTGAAATTCTCCGTATCCCACACTGTAATTCCATAATTGTGGTCTCTGCAATGTCCCATCATGGCTCTGCACTGGCTGAAATCTTGCAAGTCGCTGATTACAGTCTTTCCATCGAGTGAAGCCACGGTTCCTTCTTCCATGTAGAAGTTACTGACGACATTCTCTTTGTCATGACAACACCATGAATATTCCACATTCAAGGTTTGATCAGTTGTCCACACTCTGGGTTCCATTTCTACCAAAGGTGTTCCTCTGAACATCTTGTGAATTCTTGCATAGTTACAGGCTACCACGCCAACTTGCTGGTATTTCTCAAAATTGCTTGTAATGCCTTTCGCTCCCCAGAAACTGGTGTGTGTGATGATTTCTTTGATTCTGATGTAGCATCTGTATGCTTTCTCTTTCTGTGGAATCTGTCTCTGTGCGTAAAGTGTAACTTTCATTGCCTTGACAAAATTCCTTGGTGGGATATGGCACTGCACTTCTTCAGGAACTGTAAGCGCATGTCCATGCCTTCCACTGGTGCAAATCTGATACTTCTGGCTTTGTGAACTGATCACCTGTTCCACAGGATGATCCTTGATTGCGTCTTTGAATCTCTCATAAGTCTGCATCTCTCTGACAGACTTTGGCGGCCATTCTGAAGGCAAAGGCGGCAACCCATGATGCGCTGCCAATGATGGTGGCCTTACTGTCGAGGTTTCTAGAACGTATGTTCTGGAAAATACTTCGCTATAAGCTTTGCCGGCTTCTCTCAGCGTTGCTGACTCTGACATGCCTGTCAGCATCAACACCATGCACAGCATTCCAATCACCAGACTGCTGGTGGTTGCTGTGGCTTTCCCTGTCGCACTCCTCAGGACTCTATCCGATGCTGAGTTCCTCTGAGCAGGGTTTTGTACAGAGTCTCTGTTCGAGCTCTGATTTCTGACATGTTTCTGGACAATTGCCGGGTCCAGTAAATCCACTTTGACTGTCACTGCTGTCTCTGGGATATCCATTGTCTTTGAATTGATTTCCAGTGGATACAATTGATTGAGTGGTCTGCTAACCACATTTCTGTTGGCAGTTCTGACTTTTGCTGAGCGAATCTGTCCATCTTTGCTGGGCTCTAACTGCTCGATGCGACCCATCCTCCATGCACCTCTGGGCATGTTCTCTTCATAAATCAGCACAACTTCATTCACTTTGGGTTCTTGAGTCGCTGTTAATCTGCCATGTCTGTGTGTCACCTGAGTCCTTTCCCTCAAGCTCGGGATATACTCTTGATGCCACAAGTCCCAGAACTTATCCAAAGTTTGCTGGGTTGTCTCCCAATATTTCTGCAGTTTCGTTGCGTTATCCATTCTGGGCACAAATTCTCCATCTTTGCCTGCATCAAACTGTGGTGCTCCAATCTGACCTTCCCCTGTCAGGAAGTCTTTTGGCGTCAGCACTCTGAGGCTCTTTACATCACCATAGATGTAAGAGATTGGCCTGCTGTTGATCACTGCCTCGACTTCTGGCAGAAGTGTCAACAATTCTTGCAGGGTTAACATTCTGTGCCCCACAGCTGCCTTGAAATATTTCTTGGTGATGCCCACCATTCTCTCATAGACTCCTCCCTGCCATGGTGCCATAGGAGTAGTCATGTTCCACTGGATTTGTTGCTGTGAGCAGTATGTCTGTACTGCTCCACTTTTGACCATCTCTGACCATTCTTTCCCAGTATTAATGGCCTTGTCAGTGCTTGAGCTGAGCACTTTCTCTGTCAATTTGAATTGCGTCGCATTGTCTGAAATTACTGCCTCAGGCTTTCCACGCCTGGCGATGAATCTCCTGACTGCGTTCAGGAATTCTTGTGCTGTCATGTCTAGCACACTTTCTAGGTGAACTGCACGTGTCACCATGCATGTGAACAAACAGATCCACATTTTCCTGTGATCTTTGTCCACTTTGTACCAAACTGGTCCCAAATAATCCAAGCCTGTGTATTGGAACGGTCTGGCTCTCTGAACTCTGGTTTCTGGTAAATCTGGCATTGGTGGAAGCTGGTACGGCTTCGCTCCCAATTTCTTACAGGTTGGGCAGGTTCTGGTCACATTGTATATCACCCGTCTGCCCTGTGTAATCCAGTACTTTTGTCTGATTGCTGCCAATGTGTGTTGCACTCCTGCGTGCATCAACTTCTCATGCTGGTCTCTGACGATCAGCTGAGTCACTGTAGCCGTTGCTGGCAACAGTATGAGTGGCACTGTGACCTCCTGCGGGTCTGTATGATCCATTCTGCCGTGGCACTTCAGGATTCCATCCTGATGCATTTGCACATTGAGCCATTTGATCAACTGCTGGTCTGCAGCTATTTTCTTGCCATTCTGGCTGCCTTTGCTGTGGCCTGTTGCCAGAATTTCTGCCACTCCTTTGTAATGATTCTGTTGCGTCGCTTTAACCCAATATTTCAACGCAATCTCTCTCTCTTCAATGCTGATAATTCCCTGTGGTTTCATTGTACCACAGATACTTTCCATGATTTCTGACAATCCATTCTGACTGTCATTTTTTCTGCGCTTTTTGTGCATCTGCCGCACAAATCTCATCACGTATACTGTTGAATCCAGTAACTTTGTCAGTAATGAGAATCTTTGTATCTCAATTCCCAATGGGTTGCTTTGCTTGCTTTCATCAGCTTGCACATTGCTGGCATCTGGGTCACTGACCACTTGCTGTGTGGCGCCCAGGTAAATTGGACTGGCCTTTGGGAACTTGAGCTCCTCTTTCTTGATTTCTGCCATTACTTCTGGCGTAACTGGCTCCACTTTCGGCTCTGGCCACTCTCCAGTCATTAGCCATTCTGGTCCCTTCCACCACAGGTTACTGCCTTCCAACTCTGACATATTCATGCCTCTTGTGGCCATGTCAGCTGGGTTTTCTAGTCCTGTAATGTGTCTGATGTGCATGTTCTCTGTCTCACTCTGAATTTTCCTGATTTCATCCAATCTGTTCTTGACAAAACATGCTAGTGGCTTCGCTGTCGTCAGCCACTGCAGACAACAGGTTGAATCTGACCATACAACTGTTTGACTGAATTTGACGTCCTTGAGCTCTTTGTGAATAAACTTTGACATTCTGCTGCCGATCAACATTGCTAACAATTCCAGCCGTGGAATTGTCACTTCTGGTTTCTTTGGAGCGAGTCTCAATCTGGAGTACAGCAGGCTTGACGTGCCGCTGTCATTTTCTGTTTTCTGGCATATGTATGCCGCTGCGCTGTATGCCATTGCTGAGGCATCAACGAAGATGTGCAGTTGTGCATCTGCACCACTCTGATAATCCAGATTTCTGTTGAACTTGATCTGTCCAACCTTGAGCAATTCTGTCTCTAATTGCTGCCAAATTGCTGTCTGTTCCTCAGACAGGGGTGTGTCCCATTCTTTGGCACTTGGTCCTGAATGCCATAACGTTTGCAAAAATCTCTTTGCTGGCAGTAGGACAGGACTAACGAGTCCCATTGGATCAAAACATCCCGCAGTCACCTTTGCAACTGTCCTTTTCGTGGGAAGTTTGATTTTCTGGTCAGTTTCTGATAACTGTGGTTGCTGAACTGTCTTTGGCGTTTTCAGCCACATCTGGTCGCTCTCTGTGTCCCATTTCATTCCTAGGACTGTTGTGACAATTTCCTTGGCTACATCTGACTCTGCCAATTGCCAAGTAAAGTTCTTATTGTTGCTGTTCCATTCTCTCAGATTCATCTGTGCCTCTGTGAACAGCACTTTGGATTCCTGGTACAATTCGATTGCTTTCTGCTCTGTGTCCACACTGAGGATCAAATTATCCACATACAGATTTTCATCGATCAATTTTGCATTTTCTGTGCCAGCTTGATTCAGGTGGTATCTGACTGTCAGCGCCAGCAGCGCTGGGCTGCAGATTATACCAAATGGTACTCTGGCAAATCTGTAAATCTGAATGTTGTCCTCCATGGATGGTTTCGTGGGGTCCTTGTACCACAGAAATCGTGTCACATCTCTATCACTGTCCTGCAGACTAATCTGCAGAAACGCTTTCTCTATGTCTGCGACCAGGGCGATTCCATGCAACCGGAATCGCATCAGCATCCCTACCAGCTGTGGTAGTATCACTGGACCGCGATACATGCACTCATTCAAGCTTGGCATGCCTGGCGGTTTCGCTGAGGCATCATATACCTCTCTGACCTTTGTGGTAGTTTTCTCTGGCGTTATCACTGGTTGATGAGGCAATATATGGAATTTTCTGCCATCCATAATATCCTCTTGGACTTTCTCAATCACTCCTTGCTCCTCTTGCGCTTTCATGATTGCCTGAATTTTCTCCAGTAATTCTGGGTCTCTCTTGAGCCTGTTGGTGAGGTATCTGAACCTTTTGAACGCCATTGCTTTATTGTCTGGGAGTTCATGCAAATTCGGTTTGTACATGAACTTTACAGAGTACCGTCCATCTGGGTTTCTCTGTACACTCTCATTGAATTGCTTGATGGCCTCATCATCCTCGACGAGGTCTGGCTGGTCCATTATGCCAATGGTATCCAGTCTATCCATGTCTTTGACATTTGGTACAGGAGCAATTGACAACGGTGTTTCCTCGTACCACTTTTCTCTCTGAATTTGATGCACAATTGTATTGACCACTACCGGATATGCGCCATCCGTGGTCCATTGATTTCTGTTGCTCGTCAGCTGCCCACCTCCCATCAGCAATCCCAATTCTGATGGAATGACATACAATCCTGACGGAAGTCTGGTGGTGCTGGTGTTTCTGGACATCAAGTCCCAGAAATAATTCAAGCCCACTATAATGTCTGGCTTGAACTTGCACTCTGTCCCTTTTTCCTTGGGAATTCTGTCTGCAAAGTAACTCTCATCCGGGAAGTACTTCTGCAGGTACCTTTCGTCCTGTTCTGACACAGGCACTTTGACTTGTTCTGTGGTCAACGTCGGGACCACATCAGCCACCATATCAACTTTCTGGCCATTTCTGAGCCGCATTCTGAATTCCACTTGCTGTACTACTTTATAGTGCGGCTTTTCATTTCCGAATGTGTACACCTGGATGTGGTGTTCACCTGTACTCTTCAAATTGAGTTTCTTGGCCACTTTCTCTGACATGTACGTTCCCTGGGATCCTGTGTCCAGGAACGCTTGAATCTGTAGTGGTGGCTGTTCAGGCTCCATCTCTGTATCCATTTCTGAAGCCTCAATCACGGTTCTGGCTGTCATCAACATTGACATGTTCCTGTTTACTGACAGGTTCACTGACGTATTTTGTTGCTTTGTATTTGGTTCTGTAACCACTGTGCTGGATATGGTTTCTGTCTCTACCATTTCTGGTCCAGCTTCTTCCACAGTGACACAATTCACTGTGGCTTTTCTCTGTTGGCTCTGTGCTGGTCGACCGGCCGTCGGCACAGACTTTCTGCCATTGTTTGTTGATTGCTGGCCATTCTGTTGACCATTTGCTCTGAATGCTGGAATTTGCCGTCCAGCGTTTCCATTGCCATTGTCACCAAATTTCTCTGGGCACACCGCAGTGTGGGGCCTATTGGACTTGCAATAGAAGCAACTTCTCGTAAATTGACATTGATTCATGTAATGCCCTTTCTGCAGGCATCTCAGGCATCGCTCTGCCTTTGACAAAATCACTCTCCTTTCTCTGGCAGTTTTGAACTTTGGACACTTATCATTAAAGTGTAATTGCTGTGTGTCATTGCAGAACACACACGGCCTCCCAGGATTCATAAATCCAGCCTGTGGTGCACTCTGACCATTCTGGATCACAGACATGCTCCCTGTGCTGGTCCTTGGGTTCTCTGGCCCTCTGAATCGATTCCCATTGCCTTGGAACCGATTATTGAATTGTTGTGCGCGTGGATTATTCCCGAATCCCTGGCGCGATTGCTGAACTGGTGCCTCAGTTTGCTGTGCATGCTGTACAGCCTCACTGAGCGCTAGCTGCTGGCCAAACAGCTTTCTGAATTTTTCCACCGTCAAGGCTTCCTCAGTTCCCTGTTCCTTCTGGATTTCTCTGAGAACCTCGGGTGGTACTTTCTGTTGCAGCTGGCTCAACAGCATTGGATGCTCCACTGATTCACCCAGTGACTCCAACTGCTGGAGCAGCCTTTCAATTGCATCAAACAAAATTCTCATATCCTGACAGGTATTCCTGGCCTGTCGCAGCTTCATGATATTACTCATCAGCGTGTTTCTGACCACAACTGGCTGATCATATCTCTTTTTTAACATTGCAATTGCGGGTGCATAATTCTCTGCGGTCACACTCAATCCACTGATCATGCCAAATGCTGAGCCTTTCAGCAAGCTCCTCAAGTATGAAAACTTGGAAATGTCCTCCAAATCTGTCCGATTGTGAATGTGGGATTCGAACATTTGCCACCATGATCTAAATTTGACAATTTCCCCAGTAAACTGTTCCACTTCCAGTTTCTGCAATTTGACGCTCTTTGCTGTGGTTGCATTGGTTGAACTGGCTCCCGGAGCAGCTCCCTGAGCTGTCAGAGCCATCTGTGCAGCCATCTGCTGTATGAATGCTGTATTGACTTCATACATGGTATTTCCGCTCTGTTGCTGGATCATGTCTTGCAACTCTTCGATGTACACATTCATGGCTACTACTTTCTGTGTCACCAAGTCTGACATATTTGCATATTCCTCATATGAGTCTTGGTATATCTTCTGTTCTTGTTCCATCTGGTCGGGTTCGTCAATGTCCTTGACGATATCCCTCCATGCGTCAAATTGAGTTCTCACTGCAGTCATTGCACTTTCCAATTTTGCACCCTCCTGTTTGATAGATGCAATCACTCTTCTCATCTCTGTTCTCTTATCATCCTTTGATGCTTCCGCAAATAGTTCCAGGTCATATTTGGCAAATTCTCTTGCCAATCTACTTTCCACCCTGTGCTTTGCTGGCCCCAGGGTCTTTCTGATGTGACCCGTTGGTGAAACCATTTTTGCTGATGAATTTTCCTTCACTGATTCTCTTTATAGTGCGTCTCCTGTGACGCTTGTGACGCTTCTCTGCGTCTCTCTGTGCAGTGCTCTGTGCACCACGGATTTGTTGTGCCACGCACAATACCAATGCAGTCCTACAGGCCCCTGACGTGTTCTCACGCGTTGACCTTTACTGCACTGGCACCAGGTGTGTTCCTAAAGCCCCTGACGTGATTGTTTACACGCGTTGACTTCAACACACCGGTCAAATCCACCTGGACAATAAACAATTTATTTGCCCAGCAGTGTGCGCCCAAGGAGGGTCCGTACACACTCTTTCTGAGCGCTCTGGCGCTCTTTCTGGCACGCCTGTGTGCCTTGTGACCACGCCGGCCACTTGCTTTCCTGAGCGGCTCCTGTGCCGCTGTGCGCAGTGCTGCGCTTGCCGTGTCGCCTGTGACACGTTTCTGTGCACTCTGGTGCACTTTCTGATTCTGGGCAGTGTTTCTGTACACTGCTCTGCAATTGCGCCTGTGCAATGCAGTATTCTGGCACTTTTGTGCTGTCTGATCTGATGGTACCGAGCAGGCACAGCGTGTATATTTGATGGGAGCTCCGCAAAGCCCCTACACGCTACCAAGTATCCTAATACTTGGTTTTCAAATCCACTCTCTGTCAGCTACAGCCCTCTGTCAGCTACAGCCCTTTGTACACTGATACCCCTACTTTTGCACTTCCGAGGTATGAGTCCACTCTTACCCAGTGGAGCGAGGGACCTCAGCGAATGCCCAAAAAACAGCCCTTTGACTAGCGTGGCTCTGTGGCGATCCTGTCTCCGTCAGGTCACCCTCCCTTGGCATAGGAAGGACGTGCGAGTGGTCACTGGCGTCCGGATGTCCAGGAGCGTCCAGCAAAAGTTTGACCACCGTCCGACAATGACTCCTTGTCAAATGCCGGTGCCGCCCAGCGTCTAGCACCTTGCCAGAACACTGGTGAAAGCTGCCTGAAATCCTGACAGGCTTGTCAGAACTCCAGTGTCCTCCGCGCGTGAGCGTAGAACCGCTCCCAGGATGTAGACAGGAGTGCCGTGACTTTGGCACAATGCTGTCTACAAATCAACAGCCAACGCTCAGCCAAGGCCAATTGATGTTCAGCAGGACTTTTGAAGTTCTGCCAACTGCCACACAATGTCCGTTCCGGCTTGGTGATAGCACAATGTCATGCAATCACCCTGCTCGCTGCGCCATGTGTTGAAGCCACCGAAGTCAGCGTCTTCTACCACCGAATCCGGCTGCTTCAAGACCGTAGTGAGAAACGGCCTTTAGAGTGGTTGATTTCCCGTTGTTGCCGAACGTCCACTTGTCGACAGCCAAGTTGAGTTTATTTCGTAGTTGTGTGTTGAAAAGGGGTTTCGAGATTGTTTCAGGTACTTTATTTTGATCAGATACAGCGTGTTACAAAAGCGCAAAGCCTAGCGAGCTTCCTAGTCGAAGTTTCTATCGCTAGCTTATTTTGTTCACTTGGGGTGGGTCCGCAGACTGAAGTAAAAACTTCCAAAGTAGCTAAGACACGGAAATCATGTATAGAAAAACAGCTACAGTAATTTCCTAATACAAATACACAAATAATTCACAAATGTAACAAATAAACACATCTAGCCGAAACAGTTGCCTTATACTGCGCGTGCATACATTCAAACAATTATGGTAAAGAAATACCAGGTACAAATTGGGCTAATAGAAAAACTATTAATCTTGAGAGGCGCGAAGTCGGCAAACTCGGCCGATTTACTAATTTGCTTCAATTTGTCAGAAAACCTTGACGCACATTGGAACTAATATAATAGGGTTTGAAACTGTAAATAGTAGTGCGAATGTTCCTAATGACGCAAATAGAACATGGTATATTCAACACAACAATAATAATCCCTTCCTGAAACGTATATTTCATAATTAACGAATTGGGACTTATTTGAAGTAAATGGGTATTGTAATTGAGCAGGGTCTATAAATATTATAAATATAACAAAGTAGTGAACAGGGTTATACAATTATGCCTACGCGAAGGGCTTTGTAAATACGTACAGTAAATGCTAGTTGCGCGCAGGGCGCTATTTCTTTATTAGGATGCTGGCCTAGATAATTACGCAGCATATAAATATTCACAAGATTTGACTTTATCAACTTACAAGTAAACCATGTAAGTGTATATATTATAATGATCAGAAAATTACGGCGAGTTGAATGAGCCTAATATTATGTTAATACACCTAATAATAACCTATTTGACCTTTTAACCTAAACATTCCACATAAACCTATCAATAACTTATAGAACACTTTCCTAATTGAATATTCTCCATGGATACGTAATAAGTGTAGGAAATACAATTTGCGGTAAATTAATATGGTGCATGAAATGTAAATTGGTGCAAATAGGTAAATAGATAAATATGAGCCTAATTATCAATTCTCTGTATTTCTTTATCCATCCATTTTGCCACGGTCAGCACACTAGGGGCACCAAAATAGTGCCATTTTTGTTGGAGTGGTGCTAGGGTCACCCAAATCATGCCATTTTCATGGAATGGTGCTAGGGGCACCAAAATAGTGCCATTTTCATGGAGTGGTGCTAGGGGTGCCAAAATAGTGCCATTTTTGTTGGAGTGGTGCTAGGGTCACCAAAATCAAGCCATTTTCATGGAATGGTGCTAAGGGCGCCAAAATAGTGCCATTTTCATGGAGTGGTGCTAGGGGTGCCAAAATCACGCCATTTTCATGGAGTGGTGCTAGGGTCACCAAAATCATGCCATTTTCATGGAATGGTGCTAGGGGCGCCAAAATAGTGCCATTTTCATGGAGTGGTGCTAGGGGCACCAAAATAGTGCCATTTTCATGGAGTGGTGCTAGGGGTGCCAAAGTCACGCCATTTTCATGGAGTGGTGCTAGGGGCACCAAAATCATGCCATTTTCATGGAATGGTGCTAGGGGCACCAAAATAGTGCCATTTTTGTTGGAGTGGTGCTAGGGTCACCAAAATCATGCCATTTTCATGGAATGGTGCTAGGGGCACCAAAATAGTGCCATTTTCATGGAGTGGTGCTAGGGGTGCCAAAATAGTGCCATTTTTGTTGGAGTGGTGCTAGGGTCACCAAAATCAAGCCATTTTCATGGAATGGTGCTAAGGGCGCCAAAATAGTGCCATTTTCCTGGAGTGGTGCTAGGGGCACCAAACTAGTGCCATTTTTATGGAGTGGTGCTAGGGGTGCCAAAATCACGCCATTTTCATGGAGTGGTGCTAGGGGCACCAAAATCATGCCATTTTCATGGAATGGTGCTAGGGGTGCCAAAATAGTGCCATTTTTATGGAGTGGTGCTAAGGGCACCAAAATAGAACCATTTTCATGGAGTGGTGCTAGGGGTGCCAAAATCACGCCATTTTCATGGAATAGTGCTAGGGGTGCCAAAATAGTGCCATTTTATGGAATGGTGCTAGGGGCACCAAAATCACGCCATTTTCATGGAATGGTGCTAGGGGCACCAAACTAGTGCCATTTTTATGGAGTGGTGCTAGGGGCACCAAAATCATGCCATTTTCATGGAGTGGTGCTAGGGGTGCCAAAATCACGCCATTTTCATGGAGTGGTGCTAGGGTCACCAAAATCATGCCATTTTCATGGAATGGTGCTAGGGGCGCCAAAATAGTGCCATTTTCATGGAGTGGTGCTAGGGGCACCAAAATAGTGCCATTTTCATGGAGTGGTGCTAGGGGTGCCAAAATCACGCCATTTTCATGGAGTGGTGCTAGGGTCACCAAAATCATGCCATTTTCATGGAATGGTGCTAGGGGCGCCAAAATAGTGCCATTTTCATGGAGTGGTGCTAGGGGCACCAAAATAGTGCCATTTTCATGGAGTGGTGCTAGGGGTGCCAAAATCACGCCATTTTCATGGAGTGGTGCTAGGGGCACCAAAATCATGCCATTTTCATGGAATGGTGCTAGGGGCACCAAAATAGTGCCATTTTTGTTGGAGTGGTGCTAGGGTCACCAAAATCATGCCATTTTCATGGAATGGTGCTAGGGGCACCAAAATAGTGCCATTTTCATGGAGTGGTGCTAGGGGTGCCAAAATAGTGCCATTTTTGTTGGAGTGGTGCTAGGGTCACCAAAATCAAGCCATTTTCATGGAATGGTGCTAAGGGCACCAAAATAGTGCCATTTTCCTGGAGTGGTGCTAGGGGCACCAAACTAGTGCAATTTTTATGGAGTGGTGCTAGGGGTGCCAAAATCACGCCATTTTCATGGAGTGGTGCTAGGGGCACCAAAATCATGCCATTTTCATGGAATGGTGCTAGGGGTGCCAAAATAGTGCCATTTTTATGGAGTGGTGCTAGGGGCACCAAAATAGTGCCATTTTCATGGAGTGGTGCTAGGGGTGCCAAAATAGTGCCATTTTTGTTGGAGTGGTGCTAGGGTCACCAAAATCATGCCATTTTCATGGAATGGTGCTAGGGGTGCCAAAATAGTGCCATTTTTATGGAGTGGCATTAGGGGCAGCAAAATAGTGCCATTTTCATGGAGTGGTGCTAGGGGCACCAAAATAGTGCCATTTTTATGGAGTGGTGCTAGGGTCACCAAAATCATGCCATTTTCATGGAATGGTGCTAGGGGCGCCAAAATAGTGCCATTTTCATGGAGTGGTGCTAGGGGCACCAAAATAGTGCCATTTTCATGGAGTGGTGCTAGGGGCACCAAACTAGTGCCATTTTTATGGAGTGGTGCTAGGGGTGCCAAAATCACGCCATTTTCATGGAATAGTGCTAGGGGTGCCAAAATAGTGCCATTTTTATGGAGTGGTGCTAGGGGCACCAAAATAGTGCCATTTTCATGGAGTGGTGCTAGGGGTGCCAAAATAGTGCCATTTTTGTTGGAGTGGTGCTAGGGTCACCAAAATCATGCCATTTTCATGGAATGGTGCTAGGGGCACCAAACTAGTGCCATTTTTATGGAGTGGTGCTAGGGGCACCAAAATCATGCCATTTTCATGGAATGGTGCTAGGGGTGCCAAAATAGTGCCATTTTTATGGAGTGGTGCTAGGGGCACCAAAATAGTGCCATTTTCATGGAGTGGTGCTAGGGGCACCAAAATAGTGCCATTTTCATGGAGTGGTGCTAGGGGCACCAAACTAGTGCCATTTTTATGGAGTGGTGCTAGGGGTGCCAAAATCACGCCATTTTCATGGAATGGTGCTAGGGGTGCCAAAATAGTGCCATTTTTATGGAGTGGTGCTAGGGGCACCAAAATAGTGCCATTTTCATGGAGTGGTGCTAGGGGCACCAAAATAGTGCCATTTTCATGGAGTGGTGCTAGGGGCACCAAACTAGTGCCATTTTTATGGAGTGGTGCTAGGGGCACCAAAATCATGCCATTTTCATGGAATGGTGCTAGGGGTGCCAAAATAGTGCCATTTTTATGGAGTGGTGCTAGGGGCACCAAAATAGTGCCATTTTCATGGAGTGGTGCTAGGGGCACCAAAATAGTGCCATTTTCATGGAGTGGTGCTAGGGGCACCAAACTAGTGCCATTTTTATGGAGTGGTGCTAGGGGCACCAAAATCATGCCATTTTCATGGAATGGTGCTAGGGGTGCCAAAATAGTGCCATTTTTATGGAGTGGTGCTAGGGGCACCAAAATAGTGCCATTTTCATGGAGTGGTGCTAGGGGTGCCAAAATAGTGCCATTTTTGTTGGAGTGGTGCTAGGGTCACCAAAATCATGCCATTTTCATGGAATGGTGCTAGGGGTGCCTAAATAGTGCCATTTTTATGGAGTGGCATTAGGGGCAGCAAAATAGTGCCATTTTCATGGAGTGGTGCTAGGGGCACCAAAATAGTGCCATTTTTATGGAGTGGTGCTAGGGTCACCAAAATCATGCCATTTTCATGGAATGGTGCTAGGGGCGCCAAAATAGTGCCATTTTCATGGAGTGGTGCTAGGGGCACCAAAATAGTGCCATTTTCATGGAGTGGTGCTAGGGGCACCAAACTAGTGCCATTTTTATGGAGTGGTGCTAGGGGTGCCAAAATCACGCCATTTTCATGGAGTGGTGCTAGGGGCACCAAAATCACGCCATTTTCATGGAATGGTGCTAGGGGTGCCAAAATAGTGCCATTTTCATGGAGTGGTGCTAGGGTCACCAAAATCATGCCATTTTCATGGAGTGGTGCTAGGGGCGCCAAAATAGTGCCATTTTTATGGAGTGACATTAGGGGCATGAAAATTGTGCTATTGTCATAGAATGTTGCTACAGATACCAAAGTTGTGGCATTCATGTGGAATGGTGCCATACTTATGAAATGGTGCTATAGACTCTGTAATTGCCAATTCTCATTTGCACCACAATGTTTTTTTGTTCATTTGCATGTTCACATGTGATTAAAATGTTAAAAGTTTACCAGATCCAAAATTTGCATTTTTGCATTGGGGTCACCCATAAAAATCCCATTTCCAAACTCAGAAAAATCACTGTAAAATGACTAATTCCCTGTGAAATGTCAAAAAGAAATAAAAAAGATTCTGTAAAATGACAAAAATCACACAAAGAACATTAAAAATGATATAAAAAACAGTAAAATAAAATAAAATAAAAAAGTAAAATGACCAAATCCAAGAAGGCATGTAGAAAATGGATTATAGACATTTTGCCAGATCATAATAATCCATGTGTGTTGCAATGTGTAGTCATAGAAGTAGTATATTCCATTACTTTTGCATTACTCACAGTTTGTTGTTTGTTCTTCATGTTTAGACAAACTGTAAACAACATTCTGTTTTAGGTGATTTTCAGTCATTTTTGATTTCTGTTTCGTTTATGCTTTTTTCACCCACTGTGATGCAAGCCTTACCTGACATAAAGCACAATTTTAAAAATTGAATGCATCAACATTCCGCACGCAGAAGAGGTATGACAATGGCTAAGGATGACCAGTACTTTTTAAGGGTTTTTTTAAACAACATTTCTTTAAGATACACACATCGAAACCATTTTTAAACCCTCAGCTAACATTTTTAGTACTCATGCACTGTTTTTTTGCATTTTTCGCACTAAGGGACACAACTTCACTTACACATTACCTTTGATATTGCTTTCATTGGTTTTGAGGAATTTTTAGTGCAAAAGCTTCCATTTGTTCATTCTATTGTGTAAAAAAACTGCAATATGTTAGTATAGTTTAATAAATCTAGCCAGTGTGTGCCCACATACTTCTACAGTGTAAAACATAACTTTTGATGTACCTATTATAACCCAAGTCTAACACCATTCCATAAAAATGGTGCAAGTATGGTGCCCCTAGCACCACTCCATAAAATTGGTTCAGTTTGGTGCCTCTAGAGCCATTCCATAAAAATGGCACTATTTTGGCACCCCTAATGCCACTCCATAAAAATGGCATGAGTTTGGTGCCCCTACCATGACTACATAAAAATGGCTTAAGTTTGGCGCCCATACAGCTATTCCATAAAAATGGCATGAGTTTGGCACTGCTAGTGCCACTCCATAAAAATGGCATGAGTTTGGTGGCCCAAGAGCCAATCTATAAAGATGGTGTGACTTTGGTGCCCCTTGCACCATTGCATAGACATTTGCACATGTTTGGCACCCATACTGCCACTCCTTGAAAATGGTGTGAGTTTGGCGCCCCTAGCACCACAATAAAAATGGTGAGTTTGGTGCCCCTAGTATCACTTCATAACAATGGCATGAGTTTAGTGCCCTTGTGTCATTCCATAAAAATGGCACTATTTTGTGGCCCCTAGCACCATTCCATGAAAATGGTGTGATTTTGGTGCCCCTAATGTCACTACATAAAAATGGCACTATTTTGGTGCCCCTAATGCCACTCCATAAAAAATGTCACTATTTTGGTGCCCCTAGCACCACTTCATAGAAATAGCGCTATTTTGGCGCCCCTAGCACCACTCCATAAAAATGGCACTATTTTGGCACCCCTAGCACCATTCCATAAAAATGGCACTTTTTTGGTGCCCCTAGCACTACTCCATAAAAATGGCACTATTTTGGCACCCCTAGCACCACTCCATAAAAATGGCACTATTTTGGTGCCTCTAGCACCACTCCATAAAGATGGCACTATTTTGGTGCCCCTAGCACCACTCCATAAAAATGGCACTATTTTGGTGCCCCTTGCACTACTCCATAAAAATAACACTATTTTGGTGCCCCTAGCACCATTCCATGAAAATGGCGTGATTTTGGTGCCCCTAGCACCACTCCATAAAATGGCACTATTTTGGTGCCCCTAGCACCACTCCATGAAAATGGCACTATTTTGGTGCCGCTAGCACCAATCCATAAAAATGGCACTATTTTAGCGCCCCTAGCACCATTCCATAAAAATGGCACTATGTTGGTGCCCCTAGCACCACTCCATAAAAATGGCACTATTTTGGTGCCCCTTGCACTACTCCATAAAAATAACACTATTTTGGTGCCCCTAGCACCATTCCATGAAAATGGCGTGATTTTGGTGCCCCTAGCACCATTCCATAAAATGGCACTATTTTGGTGCCCCTAGCACCACTCCATGAAAATGGCACTATTTTGGTGCTGCTAGCACCACTCCATAAAGATGGCACTATTTTGGTGCCCCTAGCACCACTCCATAAAAATGGCACTATTTTGGTGCCCCTTGCACTACTCCATAAAAATAACACTATTTTGGTGCCCCTAGCACCATTCCATGAAAATGGCGTGATTTTGGTGCCGCACGCACCACTCCATAAAAATGGCACTATTTTAGCGCCCCTAGCACCATTCCATGAAAATGGCGTGATTTTGGTATCCCCTAATGCCACTCCATAAAAATGTCACTGTTTTGGTGCCCCTAATGCCACTCCATAAAAATGTCACTATTTTGGTGCCCCTAGCACCATTCCATAAAAATGGCACTATTTTGGTGCCTCTAGCACCACTTCATAGAAATGGCGCTATTTTGGTGCCCCTAACCACACCATTAAAATGGCACTATTTTGTCACCCCTAGCACCATTTCCATGATAATGGCACTATTTTGGTGCCCCTAATGCCACTCCATAAAAATGGCACTATTTTGGTGCCCCTAGCACCACTCTATAAAAATGGCACTATTTTGGTGCCCCTAGCACCATTCCATGAAAATGGCGTGATTTTGGTACCCCTAATGCCACTCCATAAAAATGGCACTGTTTTGGTGCCCCTAACCACACCATTAAAATGGCACTATTTTGTCACCCCTAGCACCATTTCCATGATAATGGCACTATTTTGGTGCCCCTAATGCCACTCCATAAAAATGGCACTATTTTGGTGCCCCTAGCACCACTCCATAAAAATGGCACTATTTTAGCGCCCCTAGCACCATTCCATGAAAATGGCGTGATTTTGGTACCCCTAATGCCACTCCATAAAAATGGCACTGTTTTGGTGCCCCTAATGCCACTCCATAAAAATGTCACTATTTTGGTGCCCCTAGCACCATTCCATAAAAATGGCACTATTTTGGTGCCTCTAGCACCACTCCATAGAAATGGCGCTATTTTGGTGCCCCTAACCACACCATTAAAATGGCACTATTTTGTCACCCCTAGCACCATTTCCATGATAATGGCACTATTTTGGTGCCCCTAATGCCACTCCATAAAAATGGCACTATTTTGGTGCCCCTAGCACCACTCTATAAAAATGGCACTATTTTGGTGCCCCTAGCACCACTCTATAAAAATGACACTATTTTGGTGCCCCTAGCACCACTCAATACAAATGGCACTATTTTGGTGCCCCTAGCACGACTCCCTAAAAATAGCACTATTTTGGTGCCCCTAGCACCACTCTATACAAATGGCACAAGTTTGGTGCCCCTAGTGCCACTCCATAAAAATCAGTTGATAGTTTGCACCTGAAACTCATAATCTACATGTGGCTATTGGCACTCAGGTGAAAGTTTGCGCCCGAAACCCGTTATCTGCATGCATTTATGCTGATGTGAGGTCAAACAACTCATCATAACTCTAGGTATATACCCCGGCCAGAGGGTTGTAAATATGGAAAATGTAGAGAAATTCATGAACTTTTCAAAAAGTTTTGGGCAAGCGTTGTCACTTGAAGCATGCCCGCGCGGGCCAATGTCAAAGTTTCAAATGCGATTTTCAAAAAACCCAAAAACGTGCAGATAACGGGTTTCGGAATCAAACTCCTCATGTATAGTCGACAGACATATCATTCTACAAAATTGGAAGGTTATATTTTGTTCTTGTAGAGCGAACGAGAAAGGAATTTAGTAAAAAAGAAAATATAAAGATAGTAAGAAGGAAAATAAAAATGTGATGTTCTTTACGCACTCGTTTACTCCAATTTTTGTGCCGATAGGTGCTGCAAATTTTGGATTATACGTTTACCTACGTATAATCTACCTAATTCATATTTAGAAAAGTTACACGCTATCGATTCATTTTGACGAAAACTTGTTACGTTCAAAATTTTGAATTCAGAAAACGTTCCCTTTTTGTATTTATTCAGATCCAGACGACGCTTGGATGGCATCATGCCAAAAAACTCAACTACACTTTGACGGGGGTTTGAATTGTGCGGGCACAATTGAATAGTTTCATTCCGTATATGCGTAAGCACGAGTCACCAAAACAGAGTTCTACGGTTGGATACAGCGTGCATGATATGACATCATGCGACTCATTGTATAGTATCATGTCTGCCGACTATACACAGACTTACACACAGACTTATACAGACCGACATGACCACATGTATCACTTAAAACTTACAGTGGGTTTTCCCATTTCCATCATGGCCACTAATTACCCAGAAGCGGTTGTTATAGGTGCAGGCTGCAGCTTGTCGCCTGGCAGTGGTCATATTTGCTATCTGCTCAGGCCCAGTCGCACCCGTGTACCTGCAACGTGTACTTGTGCACAGTAACTTGTGATGGCAAACAAAAATTTGAAAGTTGGAAAAAGTTTTCAAATTTGTGATTTGTTTTGTACTTTTCAAATTGTTATTTCACCCCCAGAAAAAGCACTGGGAACAAATCGGAAACGCTTTTTGTACCGCTTATGTATGCGCTCTCACAAAAAAAAAATTTCAAAGAGAAAAAGGTGGAGTGGAGTCATGATTTTTTTTCTAAACGTCTTTTGCTAGAACGATTATTAATTTATAAATTATGACGTCATGATGGAGTGTCTCCTTCAGAAAATTGCATAGCATGGGGTCCTTCAAGTATAAGAACCTTTTATGCATAGTTGTGAAAACATATTTACGTTTACTCAACAGCTACATATACTTGAGTACTGTGTAGATAATTTTAAATTTCCTCCAATAGATACCGGTACTCATGTTCTTGCGGATATTTTGAAAGTGCATGAGTACATAAACCGTAATTTTGTGGGTGTAAATATAGTAAAAATCACCCAAAGAAATTGAAAAGGCTGCAAAAATGGCAGTGGAAATGTTTGAAGTTGCGTTAGGTAGGGAATGCGACGACTCTCGCTTTTACTTTTACCCATTTTTGTGTTATCATACGTACAAAATCGAAAACAACTTTTACTTTTACGTTTTCCCTGAGTAAAAATAATGGTATTTTTATTTACACACATTTAAGTAAAAGCGTAAGTAGCGTAAAAGTAAAAATTACTTTACGTTTTCTGTACTCAGGGGTGAGTAAAAAACAACTTCACATTTATGTTTACTTTGAAAAAGTTCAGTACTTTTAACAACTTTTCTTTCAGGGAGTGACATGACTTTGAATATATCGACAAAAGATTGATATTTGAAGTAAAAATAGTTAATATTCGATGTTTCATACAATATATTGTCCCATCCAATCTTACCAGCATCCTCTAGCGATATAAATGTCTCACCAGTACAATGGATGTACAGCATGACTACCGTATTACCTCGAAATACCCCCAGGGGGTTTATTATTTCGCCAGCAAAATTTGAGGGGGGGATAATTCGAGGGGGGGGGTTTATTCGAGGGGGGGGGGGTCTATTATTTCGCCAGAAATTTTTCGGAAATTCCCTGTACGCAGACGTAGAAAAATCGAACAATAACAATGATGTATATGTGTTTATACGCATATATAACTGTATATACACAAAAACCCTTCCCTAACGTCACTTAATCATCAGTTTTAACGTGTGTTC
Organism: Sphaerolaimus hirsutus; assembly: GCA_964036195.1. NCBI lineage: Eukaryota > Metazoa > Nematoda > Chromadorea > Monhysterida > Sphaerolaimidae > Sphaerolaimus > Sphaerolaimus hirsutus. The sequence continues at coordinate 62,848 of CAXIWS010000429.1, forward strand.
TGCATTGTACAGATCACAAACTGCGGTATTTGTCATGTACGTTCACGTTACACTCAATCTTAGGGGGGTATTTCGAGGGGGGGGTTTATTTTTTCCTCAGCCGAAATTTAGGGGGGGTATTTCGAGGGGGGGGGGGGGGTTAATTCAAGGGGGGGGGGGTTAATTCGAGGTAATACAGTATATGAATTATAAGGAAAAAATTAATTTTACACTTCTTATTGCTTCTTTAGTATCTTTGTTCATGCCAAAAAATACAATTGCACTTTTCCTCACCTATAGCATGTGTTTGTTATTCCAACATTTTTTTTCAAACCACCACACACAACAAAGTAGTCACCAAATAGGGCTGCTGCTGACAACCTCCTGTGTGATATGTAAGACGGTTTTTACGATGGAAAAAGACCCACCCCACAAATTTTTAGACAATGAATGCAGTAACCATTCATGAGACGTAAACGACAAGCTAACTTTGTATACTAATAAATTGAACAACCCCCCCCCCCACAGACATTTCTTCGGCTATTGGTAGCCTACGGGGCCTGCGCTGCGTGTGCAGCCATACAGTGGGCAGCGCAACGCCCCAACAGAGCACCACAAGACAAGATCGCCCCCTGCTACACTGGCAGGCCGAGTTTTCCATGTTTCTAGCGATGTTGTAGTGCTCTGCACATTATTTCCATTCATTTATTTCAATTTCCTAATGTACCATCTTTTAATTAAGTCTAGTTAATAATTGTCAATTGCAAGTAAATAACATTCCACGTGTCACACACAAGGTGAGAGGGGATTTCACATTTTCAATAAGAGTGCCATGCCGCAGCGTGCGGACACTTTTAAAGTTGTCGGCGCAGTGTTGTGACTTTCTGGGTTGCCGAATGCACATTTTCACTTATCTATCTGTGGGCTTAGGCGGACACTGCGGCTGAAAATTAGGTGGCGACCAGGAAGCATGGAACAATGATTTTTCTGAAACTGACAAATGTACATAGTACATTATGTTCCAAGTTTCTTGCCATGTTGACCAGATTGTCGACAGTGTCATCTGGTATTGGTGGGTAGTAGAGACAGCTCCTGATCACACCCCATAGTGACAAGTCATAGTCCAAAAAAACATTATCCGCCACCCTAGCAAAAATATCCCACCATGCTCAGAAGGGGGAAGCCAGCAGGCTGAAACCTTTCTCATGGGCGTAGGCCGGCTGGACAGTCACAATACTGTGCTGCAGCATTGAAGGTGATAAGCACCTGGCTTGCGAGCATTTAGCTGGTTACCGCAATCTTCGAATAAAAACCCCCAATTGAAAAACATTAAAGTGACACCTAGGAGCAGTGTGAACAATTATTTTGTGTTTACCATGGAAGTTTTTTTATGAGCTTATCTACCTGTGATTATTGTATTAGTAATTAGGTAGAATTATGTCACTAATTAGTATCATTTCTAGGTTTTGCATTCAGTTGTGTAATTGTTTCCATAAAATTTGCTGCGTATATTTTGATGTTTTACGTTGACTATTAAGTTAAGTCATTTTGTTTGCTCCCTTTTGGTTATAATTAAGCATTGTGTTGCTATTTATTTTATTATTAGATTATGTATAATTAGTTTAGGTATTATAGGTAAGTATGGAAGTTTTTGTGTGTTTCTGTATATTTAAGTTACACTTGAAAAAGCCCCATGTCGCATGAAGCTGTTTATGTTTTGTGCCTTTTTGTAGTAACTATTTATGTGTCCCTGATTTTATGATTTTAAGTGTCAAAGCTGTTTGTGATTATGTTGTGTCTTTTTGCGGAAATTGTATTTCTGTTTCTTTGTATTTGCCTTGATTATGGTAGTTACCTATGCCTTATAAGTAGCCATTTGTTTTTTTATTACTTTGACTTCAAGAAATTTTGCATCGACTTACTGCTTTGCATATTTCCATAGCCCAAATAAAGTGCTTCTCATATTCAACTTGGACCCCCTTGAGTATAATTACTAACTTTACTTGTTTTCTGTTTGACTAATTAACATTGCTTTTAATTACTGTGCCACTTGTGCTAGGTGTAAGCGCTGTGCATGCCGCGGGAATCAGAGCAGCGTGACCTCCAAGAGGTCACTGCACGCTCTGCAAAAAACCTGTCTTCGGACATTTCCCATAATTTGAAATTATGAAATTTCCCCGTAAATTTATGTCGATTTGTCTCAAATCTGGCATGCATGTACTCCTTCGCTTAGTGAGTTCGCATGCCAAATTTCAGCTCAGAGCAATTAGTGAATCCTATTTTATTTACAATTTTCGTCGATCACCGTATTTTTATATATTGATCGAAATCACACTAGGGACTGGCAGCAATAGAAACAACCCCGACCAGGGCCAAATGTCCCAGGTGAGAAAAAATTTTTTCAGTAAACAAAGAATTTTTGTCCCCAACTGGGGACATTCATCCCTGACAGGGGACAAATTTTGACAGGGGACAAAAAATCCTTTGTTGACTGAAACAAAAAATTCTCACCTGAGACGTTTGGCTCTATTGAGAGGGTTGTTTCTATTGCCACAGGGGACTGGTCCCGGTGGGATTTCAATCACTATACAAAAATACAGTGATCGACGAAAATTAAAGTGTAAATAAAATAGGATTCACTAATCACTCTGAGATGAAATTTGGCATGCGAACTCACTAAGCGAAGGAGCATAGGCGGCGCAAGGTCCCAATTTCTTCTTGTGAAATTCACAATCACATTGGCCAAAATTTGACCTTGTGCACTTTTTACTAGGTAAACATAGGTATTTCTGCTTGTGACACCAAAAATTCCACTTGTGTTATTCACAAGCGCACAAGCACTTACGCTGCCCATGCAAAGGAGTACACGCATGCCAAATTTGAGACAAATCAAAATAAATTTACACACACCCCAAAAATATGCATTGGCATGTGTAGCCGTCTTGCAGAAATTGTGTGCATGCAAATTTGGTAATTACATGTATTTGTAATTTACATGCAAACAATCCATACACACCAATTATTGACTTTTGACTATTTTTATTTATTGCCGGGGACTGGTCCCCGGCCAGGGCCTCTGTAAATAGCCAAAATACATTAGGTAAGTGGACTTTTTACAGAGGCCCAGTCGGGGACCAGTCCCCTGACAAAAAATTAAATTTTTCAAAAGTCAATACTTGGTGTGTATGGCGTGTTTGCATGTTAATAATTTGAATTATCACCAAATTTGCATGCACAAAATTTCTGCAAGATGGTTTAGTACAACGCACTGGTGCATTTTCGTTGGAGGGGGGGGGGGGGGTGTGAAAATTTTTTTTTATTTGCCTCAATTTTGGCATGTGTGTACTCCTTCGTTAAGTGAGTACGCATGCCAAGTTTCAGGTCAGAGCAGTTCGTGGTTCTTCTTTTTACGCTTTTTTATATCTTTCATTGTATTTTTGTATAGTCAATGAAATTCCACCGGGGACTGGAATGTTTTTAAATTTCCATCAATTGCCATCTTTTTCATTGCATAGTAGCTTATGTGGCCACACAAGCTGGCTTTCAATGTTCCCTTTTGAAAACTGTTGTGGGCAATGTGTTGCTGTATGGTTTTCAAAAGTGTGCAATTTGCACTTTTATTTTTCAAAATTGTGAAAGCATATGTGAATAGTGGTTTCGGCATTTCACATTTGCCATTCAAAGTTCACATTTGGAGAACATTTTTGAAAACCGTACAGCGACGCGTCGCCTCTGTAGCGAAGACAATTTTGAACTAAACGCCTCTGTAGCGAATAATACTCTGAAGACAATTTTGAAAACTTAAAATTGAATAATGTAGTTTTCAAAAATGTACATTGCAGTTTTCAAACATGTAAAAACTGAACATGTAGGGTGATGTACAGCGGGTGATGTATGGGGACGTCGCTGTATGTCGCTGTACATCACTGTACATGCCAGTTTTCAATATGTGTGCAACATATGTGAAAATGTGTTGCCATACATGCCAAAAGTAGCAAAATCGTTCCCAGGCATCACCAGTTCACAAAATTTTGCCAACTTACTCCAAAATCCTTTAAAAACCACTGGATGAATGGGTTCATGTAAAATTGACACTGTAGATGCAGTATTTTATGCTGCATCTAATGATAGGGTTGTAGAAAACTCGGGGATTTATATAAAATAAAATAATTTTTTTTAAAAATTATATCGATGTGACTACATTTCAGGTTACAACAGCATATGTCACCTGTTTACACAACTTATTACCAATTTTGAAAGTATTTACAAAATGAAAGAATTCATGCATAGTAAACAACACAGAATCTGGGACGTGGTACTACTGTTACAAAGGGTTTAAAGGCACAACTACCAGTGAAATTTCTCATCGTGAAATTTGTGTGGACCATGCAATGATTATGAATGATCTTGCATTACAGGTTTTCCCATGCACCTGCTGTGTAGAATGCATTTTTGGGATTTTGGCTGCTTGGTGGCACATCCTGCTAACGACAATTTCAGTGGAACCACACAGGGTCAGCAAACTGTTTATGGCTGTGTGTTATTTGCACAATTTTATCAAAGAATTGCATTGCACAAATGTATTGGATCACTCTGACGAGGTAGGAAATGAAATGCCACCTGTGCGCGCTGTCAAAGAAGAAAGTCTACGCAACAGAACAGTTATAAAATATATATAAACTTTTTCATTTAATTAACTGATAAATGTTTGTGAAAGTGCTTAATACACACAGTTAAATTGGCGCTTGGCGTACGACGGGCTAGATGAAATTTCGGATGCAAATCACAGGGATGAAATGTGAGATGCCCGGGGAATCAGAGAGAAACTGAAATACTGGTTGAAATCTACTCATGGCAGGGTTCCATGGATAGATCCAAATAACTTTTGAGTTTTCAAATATGTTCACATTTATGTGAAATTTCATGACACATTTTAGTATGAAATGAAAAGATGTTTGAAAACAATACAATAAAATGGTGTTTTTTTTTGTGCCAGTGTATTGAATGTGAAATCATCACAGTGAGTGTTCACTTGTCGTTAATTTTTTGCCTTTCATTTACATACAAAATTGGTTGTCTGACTTGCACTTGTGATTTTTTTTGTTTGATGTGAAAAAATAAGGGCTTTTTACTGTGACAATGCTATAATTACAGATACACAGATGTAATTTTAAAAAATTATTTTATGTTTTGAGAATAAGCACAATTTCTCCATCATCTTTGATCTTCTAGCATGAATCATGGTAACAAATGAAAGAGAAAAACAACTAGACATATATATGAGACGGATATAATCTACAATTTAAAACAGAATTTAAAAAAATATTCATAGTTAGAAAACGAATAATTTTTTTTTTATGTATCACAGCGCAAAAAATAGACAATGCAGTCCAAAAATGAAGCATAATTTTCTGCATCACATGCCGCTTACAGCTTGTCCTACAAATGTGTACTTAATCCACAAAAAAATATTTTGTCTGCGGCATTTTACCGGAGTTTTCAAATATGTGTTCTTCCAGTGGAGAAATGTAGGTGGAAATAAGGCTAGCCAATCATGCGTAAAAACGTAATGACAATTTTGTGCAGACACTCCGACGACTTGAGAACGACCATGTGTGACCGAATGACGGCCCGCGGTGCACAGGGAAGTCACAGTGAACGCAAGGTTCGCTGTGCACTGCAAATCCGCCAACGAGGCTGCAGCCCCAGGACGGTATGCCCGAATGGACACTACTGCGGCCATGAAATTTATTAAGTATTTTTCTTTCCGTTAATTACGTAACCATTCCCGTGTGATTTTAATTGTTTCATTTCCTGTTTCATTTAATTAAGCTAATTAAGTTACCCGTATTTAAGTAAGTAATTACTTCCGTTTTTGGTTGAATGTACTTTTAGACATGTAATTCTAATTTCAATTTTTATTTAAAGTTTCGACTAAGTTTACATAGCTGATCCAAAGGGTGCAGTGTCGGAGAATGGGTTAGACAAGCTTTAAAGTTTCTTGCTAAGCTAAAAGGTGCCCACACTGTTTAACACCTTGGCGCCCCGACAGATAACATTCAGAAAATTCCCCGACCAAGTGCATTTTATTTAGGACTAGGTAATGGGTGGAAAAGTGGCAGAACGGCAATTATTGTCGACATGCGACTGAAAGACACGTGCAGAGCACAGTATAAAGTGAAGAGCACAGTAGTGCCAATTAATTATTCCCATCACCCAGGGTGATTGGTGAACTCACAAGTGCTAGTGTCTTTGTAGCATGTGTTCATGCCCAAAGTTCCAACCCTTTACCCGGCAATGCAATAACCTTGAACAAACCCCTGAGCGTTCTTTCAGTGGCCTTGGTCGGGCGCGCTATAAAATATTTTTCACCTAAAGTGGCGCGGGGTGATAACACAGTGTCACACCACCTGTTCTAAATTGTACCATAGTCTTTGAATAAAACCCCAGTTTATGACACTCACCTTTGAGATATTTTTATTTTAATTACGTCAGATTAATCACAGTTACCTTATTTTTGGTTTAATTCACATTTGCATTTTTATCATTTTTCCTGCATTTACTTATTGTTCCCGTGCCTTGTACGCTATATTATTTGTTTTCCAGTGATCATTGTTTTTGCTTAGTAATCTTCTAATTACGGTTAATTGTTGTGTCTCAGATTTAGTATTCAGTAATGATATGGTAGACTTTTTGTGATTATAAAACGCGCTGAATTTACGTTTTTTCACCCACTAGAGGCTTTAAGACTCACTTGTGCTATTGTGAAATTGACTCTGATTGCTAAATAAAGTTCCCGTGAAATCCAACTTGGTCCCCCTGAAGCATACTAACTGCTTTGTATTTTAATTTGATTTTATTAATTACGGCTTTATTTTATTCACGGCTTATTAACAGTTAATCGAAGTAAACCGCCGGCTGCAGTTACGAAAGGGATTGGTAAGTTGCCGTGTCCGTCCTCGGGAACTTGTCAGGACCCCAAGGGGTACTGGCGCTGTTCCTGATTTGCGTGTAAAATCCCCATACCATAAAAACCAACATTTGTTTAATTAAGCACGCAATTAAAAGCGCAAAGGGACCGGAATTTACAATTCTCTGCCGCGGTAATTTGACGAGTGACGTATTTTTGTGGTAAAAATGGAAACTAGTAAAATTAGTTAAAACGTAAAATATCTGACAACTGGTAGCGTAGCGAGTGGTTTCCTAAGCAAGTCACTAAGTTTTCTGTTGGGGGCGCCTGATCAACGCCTTTACAAAAAACGGCTTCACGGATAACGAATCACCCCAAAGGGAATTGAGATCGAGAGGGCCAGCAAGCTTACAAGGGGACAGTATAGAACAAGTTTGGCACGCTGTGTTGGAAAAGCAAAATCAAGCACAAAGGCACGCGCGACAACGAAAAGCTGGGCGAGAAGTGGATGCACAACCCGCTGCAGCTGAGAGTCAAGCAGAAGACAGTGAGTCGAACGATTTGGTTAACCCTGAAACAGACGCGCCGGAAGCGCTAGAGGAGAGTGAAAGTCAACGCTGGTCTGGACAGACAGCTAAGGATACACCAGTAATCAGGTTATCAACGGTTGAAGGCGCAGGGCCCGCGCCAGACAGTTTTAGTCAGTGGAAGACGCCAGCTGTACCGGCAGCGGCACGGCAGCTAACGTCCAGCGCAGAAGCAGAAGAAGCGCCTGGGACAAGCAGACGAGCTGCAGGAAAGGAAGCAGGAAAGACCGGTAAGTGGTCTAAGCTTCGGAAGACATTGGGGTGGAGCGCGGGCAGCTCATCCATATCGCCTGGAGTGCGATCAGGTTCTGAGATCGGTTCAGACGGATACGTTGGTGACAGCGAGCCTCTAGGGCAGCCGTCGATCCAACGTGATTACCCTGTGATTGCAGCTGAGCTTGGAGCTACTGCAGATCAATTTCCCGTAATTGAAAACACCGTAGCGGAGCTACTTGAGACAGCGGCGCAGAGTGGAGATACTTCCCCGGCGCTGCAGTTAAGTCCACCAAAGAGCACTTCGACGCCTAGGGACGTGACAGGCAACAGCAGTTGGAATTTATCGAGTGACCAGTCGAGGTCGCAGAGCGCAACTGCAAGGGCTAGACGCCAGTTAATTAAGGCTGAAACCTCAAGTAATCCCCCCGTGATAATTATTAGCAGTCCCGCAGACAGAATGACTAACAATGGAGCGAACCAGATGGCGGATCCGGCGTTGGCCGATAGATATGCAAATATCAAATATTTAATTTATCAAGCTACCATAATGGATCTCGACCCGGTGCAAGGAACGCCGTCCTGTGTACAATGGACGCCCAAGAAGGCATGTGACGATGCGAAGAAGTGGGCAAACATGATGAGTCAGGCGAGACCGGTTGGTGCATTTTCACAAAACGGTGAAGCAGGGGACTTGCGCATGGTGGATCTAATTAAAATTGCTATGAATTTATGGGGAAGTGACCCAGTGACTGAAGTACCGAGGGTGGAACATTACCTGAGGGAATTTGAAAGGCACCACAGATTGCATAGCGATGATGTAGCCGATCTGGAGACCGCGTACCAACAGTACAATCAAGCCTTACAAAATCAGAATGCAACGCTGGGAGGAAATTCACCGGCCAGTGGTCAGCAGGCAATAGTGCTGACCAATGGTCAGGCGGCACCCTTGCAATCATCGACGGCACCAGCGGCGCCCCTGTCGGCAGCTGGAACAAACCAGGTGAGAGCTGTCACGCAGCGACGCGCTCGATCCCACTCGCCGGCGTCCTCAAGGAGCTCATCAGCCGCATCGGCAGTGGGAATGCCTACGGACCCGGGCAGAATTGGCAATTAGAACAAAGTAATGCAGCGGTCATTACAGCCCTAGCACAACAATGTGGATATTTTCGCGGTAAACCAAATGAGGGCTTCCGGGAATGGAGAAGAAGCTGGGACACAGTATGTGACGCGCTGCGCATAAAATTACAGGAACGAAAGCCACTGGTAAAATTATTTTTGAAAGGCAGTGCAAGGGCCATTTTCAACACTCGATACAGGGAATTGCGCGACCTGAACTACAAGGATATGATGCTAGCGTTGGAAAAGTTCTACGAAAATCCGAACGACAAGCACCATGCGCAGAGAGAGATTTTTGAAACGCGGCAGGGCGCAGATGAGTCAGTACTGGAATGGGCGGTACGTTTGGAAAAATTGATAAAACGCGCCTATCCAGGCATGGGGCATGAAAAACGAGGTGACACATGCATGATAAAATTCCATGGAGGACTGAGGAATGAAATTTGACGCAACGTACCTGTCACGGCTTCTATCACATGGAAAGAGATGGTTGATAACGCACGTGCGCAGGAGAGCTTCCTGGAAGCAGAACAGAGCCAGAATAAAGGTGAAAAATCCAAGCAGGATGTTGTTGCCAGCGCTACCGACAAGGTGATGGACAGATTGATGGCCCTAAATATGTCCACAATGGCCGGATTGCCATCCCAGGCCGACAAGACGTTAGAAACAATGGAACAGAAAATGACTGAGAGTGTTGCCAAATTTGACTCTGTGCATCAAGAGATAGCTAAGAAATTAGCGCAACTGGGCGCGCTGGAAGGTAAACTTTTGGGACTAAATAGGGACCCCCCCAAATTGCCCCCACGTAAATTCGACAAAGGGTGTTGGGAATGTGGCTCTGAAGAGCACATTAGATACGAATGTCCTAAACTCACCCCCGAACAAAGGGAACAGTATGCCAGAAGGAGCCGCGGCGGTGGAGCGTTCAGAGGAAATGGACGTGGGTGCGGCAGAGGACAACGTGGTGGTTATCAGAGGAATGACCAAGCCCAAGCGATGCAACCAGGTATGATGCCCATGCAATATGCATACCCACAGTGGCAGCCAACTCAGCCGATGCCAGTACAGCCGGCGCAGACGGTACAGAGGGCTGGTGACATGCCCATGCAACCGCAGATGATGGCATATCAAGCACCGCCGGGTTGGATGGCTATGGGACCGGATGGGTGCATGCAACACTACAACATGCAACCGGCGCAACAGGTAAATAACCCCCACGTAGAGTCGCTGAACCCCACACGAGTGACCAGTACGACTGGAATGACCATGAGGATACGCGAAGATGACCGCTGTATGATGATACGTCCCATTAATAAACTAATCCCTGTGATGCAAGGCTTGGAATTAGAATCAGAGGAACCTGACGAACTGGTCCCAGAGCCGCCCGAGGAACCCCAGCACACTGCGGGAATGCATGTGCTCGCACAAGAGCGTGAATTCTGGATCAAACCATGGGCATACATGCAAACCGAAAAAGGTTATTTGTTTCAAACTACCTGGTTGGCCTTTTTACGCAGGATCGGAATGCATGATTTGAGAGAAACGGACTGTACGCTGTGGCCTAATTGCCCTGCAGACAATCACTCAGACACGCTGACTGAGGTGCCCTTGGACGTGCTCATGAACATCAGTCTGGACCCCTTTTTGTATGCCACGCCGGCCGCGTTGCCGCCGCGTACTGGATCCAGCAACCAAATAGACAGGTATATGGGTTTGTTGTCCACTGAGGAAGGGGTGCGCCCCGCGCCGCGCGCTTATTCAGAACCCCCGTACATGCCCCAGGTTGCACAGTCACTGTTTTTCGTATTGACAATTGGGTTAATTATAATGGGATAAGCTTTATTACTGGGCGCGGGCGCGACTACCATGCCCTCATTTCCATTGCTATGCAGTGATTTAACTGACCACTATGATCTATATACATACCCCCCTCCCTACCAAATTGCATGGCTATAGTGGACACCACGGCGTCCTTGGAACGGCCGCGGAAACTGACATTGACAATTTACAAACGAAATATGGTAGAGTACCGTGCGGCAGCTCATAGGTGTGTGGCCTCTACCAGAACTGCGAGGACGTATCAGAACTTCTGGGGCGATGTCACGCTGGAGAAGTTTGATTCCAATCCGCGATCAGTGGGCGCCGCCGAATGTGAAGGCATGATCAAATACCACAAGTGTAACGATGGGCCCATGACACCTGTGAACGACCTGGATAATGCATGGGATACCCAATACCCCACCAATGTTAGCTACTCAGGGCATGGACTGTATTGTTGCAAATGGGTGACTGAAACGACACCACACTGCAGGCTTTTTCAAGGGGAAGTGCGAATGAGATATGGAGCCAGTACCATGCAAAGTACGTTGGGTGAAGTTAGTAAATGCAATTATGAAATGGGTGCATGCACGCTGGAGGACGGCAGCCAATTAACATGGAAACTGAACCCGAAGGCGGAATGTCCATATGAGAAATGGCGCGAAATGCATGGACGCATTTGACAGGATATCTGGCTAGCCGATGATCACACGCTATCACTGTCTTTCAGAGCACATGAAGAGGTCGAATCATGCGGCATCAAATTATGGAAATCAGATCAGGATATAGTGGTGGCACCATTTGAGAAGGCAGTGATTCGACGTGTCAGACAAAAAAGAGCGCAAGCCCAACCCACGTTAGGAATAGTGAGCGCAGGACAATTAGCAGCCAGCATGCAGGCTGTATATGAAACCGCAGAACAAACCATGCGTGCACAGGCAGTGGCCACTTGCAAGAACGTGCAGCACTTTCAAGAATTTGTACGCTTGGCTATGAGTGAGCATGCTACTACGACAGCCCGCTGGTACATGAATGATAATGAAATAATTGCTAAACCCGCGCCAGATGGATTTTTAGTTCACAAATGTTTCGCGGTCAAGACATACGAGATAATGAAAGAGGAAAAGACCCAGAATGTTATGAAACAATACCTGTACAAGTACGTGTGCATGGGCAGAATGTGACGCTGCACATGAACAGGCTGACGAACATCTTGCACTTTCAAGCGATCCTAGGATCATGCACCAATGCGCACAATCGCGTGGTAATGTTAAATGGACAATGGTACAAATACCTGCCGAAGGTGGGCGGTTCGGAGCATTTACCCATGTATAACACGCATAGCTTCCCGCAGAAATGGCAACAGGAAAAGGTTAAAGATGTACACCATCAGATCTTTGCCGCCACAACCATGTATAATTTGTCAGAGCTACTGCCGACAACCACCTTGAATGATGTGTGGCATGCATACTCAATCGTGCGGCAAATTACGCAGGGGGCGGAGCCGAAGGTGGAATCACACATGCAACGGCATCAAACTTTGGCAAAGTCAGTATTGGCGCTAGGATGGTGGGATTTTGACACATGGCGCACCTGGTTACAAGTATGGATTTACCTGATATGTACTCTGGTTACCATGCAATACTTGCTAGCCACGCTCATGGCTGCAGCGCCGGAAACGGCTGTGACTTTAGTGAACCGGGCAAAGGAAAAAGTCAAGAAACGACCAAAGAAAGAAGAAAAACCAAAAATGATTGTCGAACTGGCTGAGGATCGCCCTAACGAACAGGTGAAGGTACGAACGGTAATTAACCCGTGTATGGGAATGCCAAGTGGCATGCCCGCACTCACGGGCTTGCGTCGTTTTCCCGCTATTCAATACAGTATAAACAGAAAATGTGATCTGGAAGAAGAATCGGTGTGCATGATTACATTCTCACCGGAAGAGAGAGATAACATACATCAAGTGGCCAATCGACGTGAAGAAATTGTGCATGTGTACTACAGTCCATCAATTACCATAACCATCGATGGAAGAGAATATCAAAGATGCCTACTGGACACCGGCGCCATGCGTTCATTGTGCAACAGAGACGTGTTGATGCGACACAAGGAAAAGGCTACCAAGCATGATGAGGTATCGCCCATTGGAGCCCTCAGGTGTGCAGCTGACTTGAAACTTTTGGTATTAGGACAGATGGAAATACCTGTAACAATGGGGAACCACACTTTTGGAATTGTGTTTCAAGCAGTAAATGGATTAGCTGGTGAAATTCTAATTGGCGCAGATGTATTGCGGCATATGATAGTGGATTTACCTGCAAGGGAACTACGAATCCCCACGGCTCACGCGATAATTCCATTTGATAACCCAGACCCAGAAGTGCAGCAGCGCAGAATTTACGCCATTGTGAATGAAAAAATAGAAATTCTGGCTAGACATGAAGCGCTAGTGACGGCAAAATTATCTGCCCCTTTGGACGAAACTTTATTCACTGTTGTGGGATTGGATACGGTAGGCGAACGCTGTGGAGTTATGGCTGCTTCAGCGGCCTATGAAACCAGTGCCCCCGTGTTTCAGGTGAGATGTGCAAATGTGCGAAATCAACCCGTGGTGTTACAGGTAGAACAGCGCATTGCCGTGGTCGAGCCAGTGGACTGCATGCTGAAAGTGAAGCCTGGAGACCCCCCTGCAGAATGGGTGAAGCAATGTTATGACAGAGATGTGTGTCAGCAAGTTCAAGCGACCGAACCTCCCCCCAAAGTAGCTGAAGACAAACTGGGGCCCCCACTGCAAGTTGTGTGCCCAGATGGACACGTAATGGAATTTACAGTACCAGAAACTTTGACGGACGAATGACGGGAGGAACTGAAAAAGGTGATTTTGCAATATAAAGAAGCTTTTGCGCAACACAAGTATGACATTGGCTACAGCGAATTAGTGGACTATTGGCTGCAATTAGTGGACAAAAAAAACAATTGCCTGCAGAATGTACCGATTGAGTCTGGATGATCAGCAATACTTAGAAAATCATTTGAGATGCCTCATTGAGCACGACATCGTGGAACCCAGTACGAGCCCGTATTGTGCTCCCACGCTAGTGGTATCCAAGCCGGATGGGTCAAAGCGGATGGTAATTGATTACAGACGCCTGAACGCTGTTTTGCACGCTCCCCAATTTCCATTACCCCGCTTAGATGAAACAGTCAAATCTTTATGTAGCTGCAAGTATTTTTAGCAGTGCCGACATAAATCAAGCCTTCTATAACATTGCTTTGCATCCAGATGATCGACACATTACGTCATTTAGAAATGTTTTTGGGCAATTTCAACTGAAACGTTTACCAATGGGATTAAGATGCTCCCCCAGTTTAGCGCAACGATGTTTCGAATTAGCTATGGCCGGATTAATACATCGAAATGTGTTATTATACATTGACGATTTACTAATTTACAGTGCAACGTGGGAAACACACTTATATGACATAGGGCAAGTGTTGGAACGGTTAATTAAAATAATTTCAAAATTAGCCCAAAAAAGTGTTTTATCGCACGTGTTACGGCCGTACGTTTTTTGGGATTTATGATTGGGCGTGACGGTGTGTGCGTGCCGGATGATAAATGTCACATAATTCAGGACTGGCCAGTGCCCACTACCGTAAAGGAGGTCAAGGGTTTCCTAGGGGCTATAGGTTTTTTCAGACGCATGATTCACAGGTGTGCGGAGCTGGCTGTACCCTTATCAAATCTCACGCGGACAGGACCGAGGGAAAATTACAACAGTGACACCCCAGTGGATCTAACTTCGAAACCTAAGGCTTTGGAAGCTTTTCATAAACTCAAGGAAGCATTATTAGGAAGCCCGTGTTTACAATTTCCCAATCCCAAACGCATGTTTATAATTATCACGGACGCCTCTAAAATTGCTGTTGCAGGTGTGTTAGCGCAACGAGCAGAAGATGAGAAAATACTGCATGCATGTGCATTTTACAGTCGGAAGTTGGGTGCGACGCAAAGCAAGTGGCCAGCAATTTCATTGGAAGCATGTGCAATCTATGAAAGTATACGTAATTGGCATTGTTATTTGGCGGGACAGCCTTTTGAAGTCTGGACCGACGCCAAGAGTATTTCATGGGTAAAGAATCCGAATTTAGAGACCACCCCGCACGCCATGTTACATAAGTTTGCTCTAGCAATTACCCCGTATCAAATCACGTTCAAACATCTGAGGGGAAAAAGCAATGAATTGGCGGATGCATTATCAAGAAGACAAGACGCGCCGGTGGTATTTGACAAGAAAAAGGATCTGGATGAAGCCTTTGAACAGTTTGCACAGGTTACGTGCCGTGAAATCGCTATCCCGCACGACAAGCAGATTATGGTAGCTGCGGCGAGAAGAGCAGCGTACCAGCCAATCAGCGAGCGAGGAGGCGGAGTTACTGCGACCAATCAGCGACCGGACTTGCGGGCAAAAGGAGGCAGAGTCCCCGAGTTTGCGAGAGCGACAAGGGAATGCGGAAACACCTGGAACTGGAACAATGGCTGGTGGTTCAGGAGCCGGAAATGAAGTCGCGCCGGGCTTGACGAGCGTAACTAAGCGCAGTACGATAATGGTGCTACCACCAGTGACCCCCGTCGATAAACTGAAACAGCTGCAAGCAGAGGAACCGTATATAGCCGCTAGGTGTGTCATACAGATAATTATTACAGTGCCGCGCCGTATTTTATTGATCAATACGGTCTCCTACGCCGCCAAGCGGGAACGTCCCAAATCCCAGGTATACAGTTATACGACCCCGTGTGTATTCCGTCTGAATTAGTTCCATTCGTGTTAGAATTAGCTCACAATCACCCCACGGCGGGCCATTTAGGAATAATAAAAACATTTGAAAGATTGCAGGAGTTCGCGTGGTTCCCAGGAATGCGGCCGGAAAGTGCGCGCTGGGTGGCTACATGCCCTTCGTGCAACGCCAAGAAAGGTCTCAGAGCGGCAATGCGAACTCAAATGGTGTGCCGCCAGGTAGCCAAAAGGCCAGGTGATGTGATAGCGGTAGACGCAATAGGACCTTTATTAACCACGAAATGCAGAAACCGGCATGTGTTGGTGTTTGTTGATCAGTGTACTCGTTTTGGAATTGCTGTGCCCGTTCCCGACATAAAACAGGACACTGTATCATTTGCATTTTTATTGCACATTTTGCCAATATTTAGTGTGCCAGCTGTCATACTCAGTGATAACACCCCTAGCTTTACCGAGGGCACTTTTGCCAAGCTTTTACAATATTTGAATGCGACCCAACATACGTCTTTTGCGTACACCCCCAAGAGTAACGGAATGGTGGAACGTAGGAACGGTGTTCTGATGGAAATAGTATCCCACTATGTAAATTGTACACATGACAATTGGGACATACATTTAGGAGCAGCAGTACATGCGTACAATACATCGAAACACCCGTCTCTGCTAACCACCCCCTATGCATTGCTATTTGGCAAGCCTGCTGCGTCTATGTGGGAGCGTATGATTGAGCCTCCCTCTGACACTGAGGCATTGCCATCATTGCCACATAAGCGCGCCCTTATAAATGAGTTAGGTGCGCCTTTGACTACAGCACGCAAAGCTGCGCACACCGCTTTAGCAAGGGCGCAGCAAAAGGAACAATTTTACGCCAATCGCCGTGCACGCTGATTGAATGTGCAACGCGGGCAAGCGGTACGCGTGTACACGCCGCGTATTACACAGTTGACGGGCCCTAGTAAGAAATTCGCGCCTCGTTTTATAGGCCCATATGAGTGTATTGATTATGCCCACCCATTAGTGACTTTATTCAATAATATTAATAGGAAAATATATGTCGTTCATGCAGATCGCTGCAAGGCAACCAGTGAATATTTAATTCCCCCTTCTTACAGTGAATTATACGGCGACGACTAAAATTAATTAATTACGCGTTAATTAGCTGTTACGACAGCCACCGTCACGCCGCGCTGCCCAGACCAAGGTATACAAAGCGTGATGTGTGTGTGAGAGTGTGTGTGTTCGTAGGAAGCTCGTGCACCCCTTTTGCCCACGGGTAACTGGACCGCACGAGTTTTTATTACCTTCCCTGTTCATTAAAACTTCGCAATTAATTATTTTATAACATTGACGTAATTATAATGGCTTCGGCCTCTCGCAAACGCCCCTTTGAAGGTTCAGGTGCCCCGCCCATCAAGGCCAAGGAAACAAATACACATGGCGCCTGCGGCGGCGGAACTGTCCCCCCGCGACAACTTTACAGAGCGCAACAAATGCAAAACGGACCGGAAATCTACCCCAGCAGAGGGAAATTTGAAGGTTGGGTAGATTGAGTATATATTGACACGGGTGCCGATGGGCATGTTGAGTATCAGTGCCATGTGAGAATTTCTGAGCAAACAATGGCAATACTCAGTGAAAATGAGCAGTGGGTGAACGCGGATGAGGCATATCCGTACTTTTATTACTCGACAAAACAGGCAAAGGCGGCCAGAGACAAAAGGACCACCCAGTTGGTGGATCTGTGCGCAAGAATTCAGAAACAGCACCCCTCAATGTTTTTGCCATTGGTGCGCCACGGAATGTGTTTTTCGGCGACTGCGATTGCACAGAAAATCGAAAATTCGCGGTACTGGGAGTTCACCGGTGTGGCGATATGGGGTAACCAGACAAAATGCCCCTTAAACATTGCCGCCCCGATTGTAGTGAGTACGCAGGGCACGTGGCGCATCATTCAGGCGGCGCATACGTTGACGCGTGGCGACACTTCCGGCTACCAGCCGTACACGAGCGACTGGAAAACGGCACGGCTGCAAGCGGCCTTCACGCCGTCGAATTACAAGAACCTGGAACCGCTGGGCGCGGCGGAGCGAGGCGATGCCGGGCCGGAAAAGTTGGTCATTTTGCACCGCGAGTATGTGAGTGACCCCAGAGTGGAAACTTTGAGTGCTGGGCAGTTGGGACTGGCCCATGTAGAATATCACAATCTGAATGACTTGGACGTGTTTGGTGACGAATTCTACGGCCATGCGTACGGGCTGCAGATCGCCACGGCCGAGGACATCAGCACGATGGGCGTTCAGCCGGACACAGAAAACAGAGACAAAATCGACATTTTTCTGAGATACTAGTTGAGTATTTTAGCAGCGGCCCACTGCTATAACGAGTCATTTCTGCGGTTTCGGGCGAAGCGCGCAACGGATGTGTGCGCACATGTGTTTTGGGAGCACACGCCGCAGGGCACTGCATGCGACATTATGGTGCGCCGCCCAGACCCGGAGGAATTACAAGCGGACATTTTTGAGGGACCAGAAGAGCAGCGCGTTCGGTTACTGGAGCATGTGAGCACACAGACACAGCTGCTGAACCAAGCAATGCCCATGTCAGTTTTGAGCTATGTGCAGGCCCGACCTGATGAGGATAAACCAGCTGCGGGCAGCCCCAATTTATCAGTGAGAATTACCAGCGTGGAATCAGAGCCAGCACGCACAATGCTGCGCGCAAAACTGGACACGACAGCGTCGCAGTCAGCACTGCCCCGTACAGTTGAGGATGGAAGGTACATGTTACGCGGCTCCAACGACTCGCCCAATTATGATCGAACCATGCGGTCACTGCAGGCCACCCTGAACAAGGCGCTGGTCGGCTGGGTGCCAAAAGTGGTTCAGGGGTCAAAAGTACTCACCCTGGAGGCGCAAATCCAATTAGCTGTGATATTGAATTTGCGTCTGCTGGATGACGAAACTGACTGGGCGCTAATTAGCCGCGAGGCTAATGAGCAGTATGAACCATTGTTCAGGGGAAGAAATGAACAAATGATTCAGGCCAAACTAGGTGAGTTTCTGCCACAACAAGGACAGGTAGAAGTTTTAGGAGCTGTGATCACAGCCGTGCGCATGCGCAAACCCCTTTTGATTATGTGTGACTCGCCTTTCGGGTCTGGGAAGACGACCACACAAAATCAACTGGCGTATGTGTGTTCGCGCGGCTATAATTATTACAACGCGAGACCCAGGGTATGCGCGGGCTCCGATTTGCCATCTGACAAGCAGCCGAACGCCAAATACCATTCCACGCTCATCACGTGCACCGTCAACTCGGCGGCCGACGAAGGAGCGCGCAGAGCACTAACCAACCTGAATAAATTAGGGCAGCGGGACATTTTTGGGGCTTTGGAAGTTTTGTGGCGGGAACGCGCGAAATGGACCGCCATGGCTGATACGCCATTTTCTGAAATGCAAAAACTGGAGGGTTTTGAAGACTTTTTGAAGTTGAGAGCGGCATTTCTGGTGCGCGTTTTGAGCCCCATGTGGGAAAGTGATGCCACTTATGGCACCACTCCCGCGACCCAATTACCAACCCTGCACACCCTAGCACAGCGAACCGGCCACAACATTGTCTGTCTCAGCCCCGAATGGACAGCAGCGCTGGAAAAGTACGACGGCGCCAAAAAGGACTACGAGCTGGTGGACGAGATCATCAACAACTGCACGGATGATGCTGTTATCCGCGCGCAGCTGACCGAGCAAGTGCCCTTTCTCACAGCCGAGGATGGTGACGAACAGCCATTTGACGACTTCGAGGAAGGCGTGGCAGGCACCCGGGCTGGAGAGGCTAGTTTAGCTGACCAAGGGTTCTGGGGTAAGGTGCTATGTAGGGCGCTGTCTAAATATGTCAGGGCTACGGTCAGGCTGCACCGTGTGTTTTTGGAAGTGGTGCAGCCCGGTCAAATCCATGTCACTTTAGACTCCGCCCACGACACCCGTATAAAAAGTGTGACTGCATGCGCGGTAATTATTGACAAAGCGTCATTGGCGTCTGACGCTGCAGTAATTAGTGTGGTTCAGGCGGCCCAGCTCCCAGTGAACGGCATGTTACTTCTATTTGGAGACAGTAAACAATTGACGCGTATGATTCGCGTGCAGGACTGGGTGGAGCCCATCCTGAAACCAGAACCCACCCTGATAGGCTCACACAGTATCAACTATACCCTGTGGTTCACTTGGAAACAGTGTTCCGCGGGCATCGCCAGCTCATTCAGGCCAACTCTGTGGCGGCGTACCATGGACTGCTGCATGCCTACAATGACAAGGCAGCGCACAGCGCCACCATGTTGCCCACGCCCGGCGACTTTGAGGACGGCGTCACGCTGTCATCGACACTGGTGCACCAAGGCTGCGAATCGAAAGAGGGCATGTCGATTATCAACAAGACCGAACTGCGCATCATCCTGCACTTGTACGACTATTTTGTGGCCACAGTGAAAGAAGATCCCACCCTACCCTGGGCGGATTTTATGGATCCCGCTAGTTTGCTAATTGTGTGTTTTTATGCGGCGCAGGCGCGCACCTTAATTAGTAGACTAGTAGCCCATACAGAACACGACGCGGCCTACTGGGCCACCCGTGTAATTACTGCCGGCAAAGCCCAGGCCCGTGAAGCGGAAGTGGTCATCGTTTCCTGCGTGCGCGGCAGCCCGCCAACCGACTCCGCCCAGCTGGATGCCGATCCCAGGAAGGCGTACGGTAGAGTTGGATTTGTGGCGGAGTTGCCCCGGGGAAACGTAGCTAATTCCCACGCCAAATGTGTGCGCATGGTGGTGGCCAACGCCGAGACCATGCTGTGGTCCACTTTCTTTCGCCGGTTTCTTATGGTCGAAAGTATGACCGAGAGAATTTATACTTACGAGTCAGGCCAGATCTGGGGAAATGTGCTGGGATTCTGGCCACGTGAGTGGCGCCCGCGGGCCGACTTGAAATGTCCACACTCTGGGCTCCATTTCCACCAAAGGTGTTCCTCTGAACATCTTGTGAATTCTTGCATAGTTACAGGCTACCACGCCAACTTGCTGGTATTTCTCAAAATTGCCCGTAATGCCTTTTGCTCCCCAGAAACTGGTGTGTGTGATGATCTCTTTGATTCTGATGTAGCATCTGTATGCTTTCTCTTTCTGCGGAATCTGTCTCTGTGCGTAAAGTGTAACTTTCATTGCCTTGACAAAATTCCTTGGTGGGATATGGCACTGCACTTCTTCAGGAACTGTAAGTGCATGTCCATGCCTTCCACTGGTACAAATCTGATACTTCTGGCTTTGTGAACTGATCACCTGTTCCACAGGATGATCCTTGATTGCGTCTTTGAATCTCTCATAAGTCTGCATCTCTTTGACAGACTTTGGCGGCCATTCTGAAGGCAAAGGCGGCAATCCATGATGCGCTGCCAATGATGGTGGCCTTACTGTTGAAGTTTCTAGAACGTATGTTCTGGAAAATACTTCGCTGTAAGCTTTGCCGGCTTCTCTCAGCGTTGCTGACTCTGACATGTCTGTCAGCATCAACACCATACACAGCATTCCAATCACCAGACTGCTGGTGGTTGCTGTGGCTTTTCCTGTTGCACTTCTCAGGACTCTATCCGATGCTGAGTTCTTCTGAGTAGGGTTTGGTACAGAGTTTCTATTCGAGCTCTGATTTCTGACATGTTTCTGGACAATTGCTGGGTCCAGTAAATCCACTTTGACTGTCACTGCTGTCTCTGGGATATCCATTGTCTTTGAATTGATTTCCAGCGGATACAATTGATTGAGTGGTCTGCTGACCACATTTCTGTTGGCAGTACTGACTTTTGCTGAGCGAATCTGTCCATCTTTGCTAGGCTCTAACTGCTCGATGCGACCCATCCTCCATGCACCTCTGGGCATGTTCTCTTCATAAATCAGCACAACTTCATTCACTTTGGGTTCTTGAGTCGCTGTCAATCTGCCATGTTTGTGCGTCACCTGAGTTCTTTCCCTCAAGCTCGGAATGTACTCTTGATGCCATAAGTCCCAGAACTTATCCAAAGTTTGCTGGGTTGTCTCCCAATATTTCTGCAGTTTCGCTGCGTTATCCATTCTGGGCACGAATTCTTCATCTTTGTCTGCGTCAAACTGTGGTGTCCCAATCTGTCCTTCCCCCGTCAGGAAGTCTTTTGGCGTCAGCACTCTGAGGCTCTTTACATCACCATAGATGTAAGAGATTGGCCTGCTGTTGATCACTGCCTCGACTTCTGGCAGAAGTGTCAACAATTCTTGCAGGGTTAACATTCTGTGCCCCACAGCTGCCTTGAAATGTTTCTTGGTGATGCCCACCATTCTCTCATAGACTCCTCCCTGCCATGGTGCCATAGGAGTCGTCATGTTCCACTGGATTTGTTGCTGTGAGCAGTAAGTCTGTACTACTCCACTTTTGACCATTTCTGACCATTCTTTCCCAGTATTAATGGCCTTGTCAGTGCTTGTGCTGAGCACTTTCTCTGTCAATTTGAATTGCGTCGCATTGTCTGAAATCACTGCCTCAGGCTTTCCGCGCCTGGCGATGAATCTCCTGACTGCGTTCAGGAATTCTTGTGCTGTCATGTCCAGCACACTTTCCAGGTGAACTGCACGTGTCACCATGCATGTGAACAAACAGATCCACATTTTCCTGTGATCTTTGTCCACTTTGTACCAAACTGGTCCCAAATAATCCAAACCCGTATACTGGAACGGTCTGGCTCTCTGAACTCTGGTTTCTGGCAAATCTGGCATTGGTGGAAGCTGGTACGGCTTCGCTCCCAATTTCTTACAGGTTGGGCAGGTTCTCGTCACATTGTAGATCACCCGTCTGCCCTGTGTAATCCAGTACTTTTGTCTGATCGTTGCCAATGTATGTTGCACTCCTGCGTGCATTAACTTCTCATGCTGGTCTCTGACGATCAGCTGAGTCACTGTAGCCGTTGCTGGCAACAGTATAAGTGGCACTGTGACCTCCTGTGGGTCTGTATGCTCCATTCTGCCATGGCACTTCAGGATTCCATCCTGATGCATTCGCACATTGAGCCATTTGATCAACTGCTGGTCTGCAGCTGTTTTCTTGCTATTCTGGCTGCCTCTGCTGTGGCCTGTTGCCAGAATCTCTGCCACTCCTTTGTAATGATTCTGTTGCGTCACTTTGATCCAATATTTCCACACACTCTCTCTCTCTTCAATGCTGATAATTCCCTGTGGTTTTATTGTACCACAGATACTTTTCATGATTTCTGACAATCCATTCTGACTGTCATTTTTGCTGCGCTTTTTGTGCATCTGTCGCACAAATCTCATCACGTATACTGTGGAATCCAGTAACTTTGTCAGTGATGAGAATCTCTGAATCTCAATTCCCAATGGGTTGCTTTGCTTGCTTTCATCAGCTTGCACATTGCTGACATCTGGGTCACTGACCACTTGCTGTGTGGCGCCCAGGTAAATTGGACTGGCTTTTGGGAACTTGAGCTCTTCTCTCTTGATTTCTGCCATTACTTCTGGCGTGACTGGCTCCACTTTTGGCTCTGGCCACTCTCCAGTCATTAGCCATTCTGGCCCCTTCCACCACAGGTTACTGCCTTCCAACTCTGACATACTCATGCCTCTTGTGGCCATGTCAGCTGGGTTCTCCAGTCCTGCGATGTGTCTGATGTGCATGTTCTCTGTCTCACTCTGAATTTTCATGATTTCATCCAATCTGTTCTTGACAAAACATGCCAGTGGCTTCGCTGTTGTTAGCCACTTCAGACAACAGGTTGAATCTGACCATACAACTGTTTGACTGAATTTGACGTCCTTGAGCTCTTTGTGAATAAACTTTGACATTCTGCTGCCGATCAACATTGCTAACAATTCCAGCCGTGGAATTGTCACTTCTGGTTTCTTTGGAGCTAGTCTCAATCTGGAGTACAGCAGGCTTGATGTGCCGCTGTCATTTTCTGTTTTCTGGCATATGTATGCCGCTGCGCTGTATGCCATTGCTGAGGCATCGACGAAAATGTGCAGTTGTGCATCTGCACCACTCTGATAATTCAAATTTCTATTGAACTTGATCTGTCCAACTTTGAGCAATTCTGTCTCTAATTGCTGCCAAATTGCTGTCTGTTCCTCAGACAGGGGTGTGTCCCATTCTTTGGCACTTGGTCCTGAATGCCATAACATTTGCAAAAATCTCTTTGCTGGCAGTAGGACAGGACTGACGAGTCCCATTGGATCAAAACATCCCGCAGTCACCTTTGCAACTGTCCTTTTCGTGGGAAGTTTGATTTTCTGGTCAGTTTCTGATAATTGTGATTGCTGGACTGTTTTTGGCGTTTTCAGCCACATCTGATCGCTCTCTGTGTCCCATTTCATTCCTAGGACTGTTGTGACAATTTCCTTGGCTACATCTGACTCTGCCAATTGCCAAGTAAAGCTCTTACTGTTGCTGTTCCATTCTCTCAGATTCATCTGTGCCTCTGTGAACAGCACTTTGGATTCCTGGTACAATTCGATTGCTTTCTGCTCTGTGTCCACACTGAGGATCAAATTATCCACATACAGATTTTCATCGATCAATTTTGCATTTTCTGTGCCAGCTTGATTCAGGTGGTATCTGACTGTCAGCGCCAGCAGCGCTGGGCTGCAGATTATACCAAATGGCACTCTGGCAAATCTGTAAATCTGAATGTTGTCCTCCATGGATGGTTTCGTGGGATCCTTGTACCACAGAAATCTTGTCACATCTCTGTCACTGTCCTGCAGACTAATCTGCAGAAACGCTTTCTCTATGTCTGCGACCAGGGCGATTCCATGCAATCGGAATCGCATCAGCATCCCTACCAGCTGTGGTAGTATCACTGGACCGCGATACATGCATTCATTCAAGCTTGGCATGCCTGGCGGTTTCGCTGAGGCATCATATACCTCTCTGACCTTTGTGGTAGTTTTCTCTGGCGTTATCACTGGTTGATGAGGCAAAATATGGAACTTTCTGCCATCCATAATATCCTCTTGAACTTTTTCAATCACTCCTTGCTCCTCTTGCGCTTTCATGATTGCCTGAATTTTCTCTAGTAATTCTGGGTCTCTCTTGAGCCTGTTGGTGAGGTATCTGAACCTTTTGAACGCCATTGCTTTGTTATCTGGGAGTTCATGCAAATTTGGTTTGTACATGAACTTTACAGAGTACCGTCCATCTGGGTTTCTCTGTACATTCTCATTGAATTGCTTGATGGCCTCATCGTCCTCGACGAGGTCTGGCTGGTCCATTATGCCAATGGTATCCAGTCTATCCATTTCTGAAGCCTCAATCACGGCTCTGGCTGTCATCAACATTGACATATTCCTGTTTACTGACAGGTTCACTGACGTATCCTGTTGCTTTGTATTTGGTTCTGTAACCACTGTGCTGGATATGGTTTCTGTCTCTACCATTTCTGGTCCAGCTTCTTCCACAGTGACACAATTCACTGTGGCTTTTCTCTGTTGGCTTTGTGCTGGTCGACCGGCCGTCGGCACAGACTTTCTGCCATTGTTTGCTGATTGCTGGCCATTCTGTTGACCATTCGCTCTGAATGCTGGAATTTGCTGTCCAGCGTTTCCATTGCCATTGTCACCAAATTTCTCTGGGCACACCGCAGTGTGGTGCCTATTGGACTTGCAATAGAAGCAACTTCTCGTAAATTGACATTGATTCATGTAATGCCCTTTCTGTAGGCATCTCAGGCATCGCTCTGCCTTTGACAAAACCACTCTCCTTTCTCTGGCAGTTTTGAACTTTGGACACTTATCATTAAAGTGTAATTGCTGTGTGTCATTGCAGAACACACACGACCTCCCAGGATTCATGAATCCAGCCTGTGGTGCACTCTGACCATTCTGGATCACAGACATGCTCCCTGTGCTGGTCCTAGGATTCTCTGGCCCTCTGAATCGGTTCCCATTGCCTTGAAACCGATTATTGAATTGCTGTGCGCGGGGATTATTCCCAAATCCTTGGCGCGATTGCTGAACTGGTGCCTCAGTTTGCTGTGCGTGCTGTACAGCCTCACTGAGCGCTAGCTGCTGGCCAAACAGCTTTCTGAATTTTTCCACCGTCAAGGCTTCCTCAGTTCCCTGTTCCTTCTGAATTTCTCTGAGAACCTCGGGTGGCACTTTCTGCTGCAGCTGGCTCAACAGCATTGGATGTTCCACTGATTCACCCAGTGACTCCAACTGCTGGAGCAGCCTTTCAATTGCATCAAACAAAATTCTCATATCCTGACAGGTATTCCTGGCCTGTCGCAACTTCATGATATTACTCATCAGCGTGTTTCTGACCACAACTGGCTGGTCATATCTCTTTTTGAGCATTGCAATTGCGGGTGCATAATTCTCTGCGGTCACACTCAATCCACTGATCATGCCAAATGCTGAGCCTTTCAGCAAGCTCCTCAAGTATGAGAACTTGAAAATGTCCTCCAAATCTGTCCGATTGTGAATGTGGGATTCGAACATTTGCCACCATGATCGAAATTTGACAATTTCCCCAGTAAACTGTTCTACTTCCAGTTTCTGTAATTTGACGCTCTTTGCTGTGGTTGCATTGGTTGAACTGGCCCCCGGAGCAGCTCCCTGAGCTGTCAGAGCCATCTGGGCAGCCATCTGCTGTATGAATGCTGTATTGACTTCATACATGGTATTTCCGCTCTGTTGCTGGATCATGTCTTGCAACTCTTCGATGTACACATTCATGGCTACTACTTTCTGTGTCACCAAGTCTGACATATTTGCATATTCCTCATATGAGTCTTGGTATATCTTCTGTTCTTGTTCCATCTGGTCGGGTTCGTCAATGTCCTTAACGATATCCCTCCATGCGTCAAATTGAGTTTTCACTGCATTCATTGCACTTTCCAATTTTGCACCCTCCTGTTTGACAGATGCAATCACTCTTCTCATCTCTGTTCTCTTATCATCCTTTGATGCTTCCGCAAATAGTTCCAGGTCATATTTGGCAAATTCTCTTGCCAATCTGCTTTCCACCCTGTGCTTTGCTGGCCCCAGGGTCTTTCTGATGTGACCTGTTGGCGAAACCATTTTTGCTGATGAATTTTTCCTTCACTGTTTCTCTTTATAGTGCGTCGCTTGTGACGCTTGGGACGCTTCTCTGCGTCTTTCTGTGTGGTGCTCTGTGCACCACGGATTTGTTGTGCCACGCACAATACCAATGCAGTCCTACAGGCCCCTGACGTGTTCTCACGCGTTGACCTTTACTGCACTGGCACCAGGTGTGTTCCTAAAGCCCCTGACGTAATTGTTTACACGCGTTGACTTCAACACACCGGTCAAATCCACCTGGACAATAAACAATTTATTTGCCCAGCAGTGTGCGCCCAAAGGGGGTCCGTACACACTCTTTCTGAGCGCTCTGGCGCTCTTTCTGGCACACCTGTGTGCCTTGTGACTACGCCGGCCACTTGCTTTCCTGAGCGGCTCCTGTGCCGCTGTGCGCAGTGCTGCGCTTGCCGTGTCGCCTGTGACACGTTTCTGTGCACTCTGGTGCACTTTCTGATTCTGGGCAGTGTTTCTGTACACTGCTCTGCAATTGCGCCTGTGCAATGCAGAATTTCTGGCACTTTTATTCTGTCTGATCTGATGGTACCGAGCAGGCACAGCGTGTATATTTGATGGGAGCTCCGCAAAGCCCCTACACGCTACCAAGTATCCTAATACTTGGTTTTCAAATCCACTCTCTGTCAGCTACAGCCCTCTGTCAGTCACAGCCCTCTGTCAGCTACAGCCCTTTGTACACTGATACCCCTACTTTTGCACTTCCGAGGTATGAGTCCACTCTTACCCAGTGGAGCGAGGGACCTCCGCGAATGCCCAAAAAACAGCCCTTTGACTAGCGTGGCTCTTTGGCGATCCTGTCTCCGTCAGGTCACCCTCCCTTGGCATAGGAAGGACGTGCGAGCGGTCACTGGCGTCCGGATGACCAGGAGCGTCCAGCGAAAGTTTGACCACCGTCCGACAATGACTCCTTGTCAAATGCCGGTGCCGCCCAGCGTCTAGCACCTTGCCAGAACACTGGTGAAAGCTGCCTGAAATCCTGACAGGCTTGTCAGAACTCCAGTGTCCTCCGCGCGTGAGCGTAGAACCGCTCCCAGGATGTAGACAGGAGTGCCGTGACTTTGGCACAATGCTGTCTGCAAATCAACAGCCAACGCTCAGCCAAGGCCAAATTGATGTTCAGCAGGACTTTTGAAGTTCTGCCAACTGCCGCACAATGTCCGTTCCGGCTTGGTGATAGCACAATGTCATGCAATCACCCTGCTCGCTGCGCCATGTGATGAAGCCACCGAAGTCAGCGTCTTCTACCACCGAATCCGGCAACTCCAAGACCGTAGTGAGAAACGGCCTTTAGAGTGGTTGATTTCCCGTTGTAGCCGAACGTCCACTTGTCGACAGCCAAGTTGAGTTTATTTCGTGGTTGCGTGTTGGAAGGGGTTCGAAATTGTTTCAGGTACTTTATTTGATCAGATACAGCCAAATATAAAAGCGCAAAGCCTAGCGAGCTTCCTAGTCGAAGTTTCTATCGCTAGCTTATTTTCGTTCAGAAGCTTGGGGTCCGCAGACTGAAGTAAAAACTCTCAAAGTAGCTAAGACACGGAAATCACGTATAGAAAAACAGCTACAGTAATTTCCTAATACAAATGCACAAATAAAACATGAATGCAACAAATAAACACATCTAGCCGAAACAGTTGCCTTATACCGCGCGTGCATACATTCAAACAATTATGGTAAAGAAATACCAAGTACAAATTGGGCTAATAGAAAAACTATTAATCTTGAGAGGCGCGAAGTCGGCAAACTCGGCCGATTTACTAATTTGCTTCAATTTGTCAGAAAATATTGACGCACATTGGAACTAATAAATTAGGGTTTGAAAACTGTAAATAGTAGTGTAAATGTTCCTAATGACATAAATAGAATAAGGTATATTCAACATGATAATAATAATCACTTCCTGGAAACGTATGTTGAATAATCTAGCAAATTGGAACTTATTTGAGGTAAATGGGTATTGTAATTGAGCAGAGTTTATAATATATTCGATTGAGCAAGGTATTATAATTATTAAGTAAATATAAATAGTTGTGAACAGGGTTATGACAATTATACCTATGCGAAGGGCTTTGTAAAGTAAATGCTAGTTGCACGCAGGGCACCATTTCTCTATTAGGACGCTGGCCTAGATAATTACGCAGCACGTAAATATTTACAAGATTTGACTTTTGTAAACTGCAAGTAAACTATGCAAATGTATGTATAATCATGATCAGAAAATTACGGCGAGTTGAATGAGCCTAATTTTATATTAATACACCTAATAATAACATATTTGACCTTCTAACCTAAACATTCCACATAAACCTATCAATAACTTATAGAACACTTTCCTAATCGAATATTCTCCATGGGTAAATAATATAGTGCAGGAAATACAATTTGCGTGGTAAATTAATATAGTGCATAAATTGTAAATTAGTGCAAATAAGTAAATGTGCAAATATGAGCCTAATTATCAATTCTCTGTATTTCTTTATCCATCCATTTTGCCACGGTCAGCACAATGGGTGGAAAAGTGGCAAAACGGCAATTATTGTCGACATGTGACTGCAAGACACGTGCAGAGCACAGTATAAAGTGAAGAGCACAGTAGTGCCAATTAATTATTCCCATCACCCAGGGTGATTGGTGAACTCACAAGTGCTAGTGTCTTTGTAGCATGTGTTCATGCCCAAAGTTCCAACCCTTTACCCGGCAATGCTATAACCTTGAACAAACCCCCGAGCGTTCTTTCAGTGGCCTTGGTCGGGCGCGCTATAAAATATTTTTCACCTAAAGTGGCGCGGGGTGATAACACAGTGTCACACCACCTGTTCTAAATTGTACCGTAGTCTTTGAATAAAACCCCAGTTTATGACACTCACCTTTGAGATATTTTTTTTTTAATTACGTCAGATTAATCACAGTTACCTTATTTTTGGTTTAATTCACGTTTGCATTTTTATCATTTTTCCTGCATTTACTTATTGTTCCCGTGCCTTGTACGCTATATTATTCGTTTTCCAGTGATCATTGTTTTTGCTTAGTAATCTTCTAATTACGGTTAATTGTTGTGTCTCAGATTTAGTATTCAGTAATGATATGGTAGACTTTTTGTGATTATAAAACGCGCTGAATTTACGTTTTTTCACCCACTAGAGGCTTTACGACTCACTTGTGCTATTGTGAAATTGACTCTGATTGCTAAATAAAGTTCCCGTGAAATCCAACTTGGTCCCCCTGAAGCATACTAACTGCTTTGTATTTTAATTTGATTTTATTAATTACGGCTTTATTTTATTTACGGCTTATTAACAGTTAATCAAAGTAAACCGCCGGCTGCAGTTACAAAAGGGATTGGTAAGTTGCCGTGTCCGTCCTCGGGAACTTGTCAGGACCCCAAGGGGTACTGGTGCTGTTCCTGATTTGCGTGTAAAATCCCCGTACCATAAAAACCAACATTTGTTTAATTAAGCACGCAATTAAAAGCGCAAAGGGACCGGAATTTACAATTCTCTGCCGCGGTAATTCGACGAGTGACGTATTTTTGTGGTAAAAACGGAAACTAGTAAAATTAGTAAAAACGTAAAATATCTGACAGAAATATTTAAAAAAAACAAAGATGGCAGCCATTTTGCTCATTACACACAGTGTTTAAATGAATTTGAAAACTAAATAATGGGTTTTCACAGAGGGAACATTGAAAACCAGCTTGTGTGGTGCCAATATGGTGTAAAATGTTTCTTGAAATTTGTTTTATTGTTTGTTTTTGTTGCCAAAAAAACTTTATAAATAACGGTCAATTTCTATGAAAAATTCATTTCTATTCATCAGGTGGCAGTCCCAAGCCCTATAAAGTGTCAAATGTAAACTCAAATGCAAAGTAAAGTGTCAATTGTCATGCAAAGTTCAGTAATGAAATATTTTCTTTTTTGTTTTGATTGACACTTTAATCTGCATTTGACATTACGTTTGACACGTTACTTTACACTTTACAGGGCTTGGGACTGCCCCTGGGTATCACTTGTCAAGTTTCAACTTATGTTCCACAACTAGTACCAAGTTACTTTAACAGTGCCAAAGTTGTCTTTCTTTTAACACATTTACATTCCTAACCTGAGAAAATCTGGTGTTATTTCTGCAGCTGTAGAGAACTCTCTGCTTGTAACATCAATTTTGTACACTTGTGACGGAGTGAACCCTGAAAAATGTTATTTAGATCATTTTTTGATGCTTTACAAAAGAGTTGCAGCATTTTGTGTCCCCATGTTCCATCAGTCTAAATACTTCAACACACATTATGCGAAAACAGTCTTTAATACATTTTTAGTCAGATATATCATACATTCATACCATTTATATTTCCTTGAAATACCCCGAGGGGGTTTATTATTTTGCCAGCATTTTTTAGGGGGGCGGGGGTAATTCGAGGGAGAGCTTGCTCGAGGGATTTAATTATTTCGTCAGAAAAGTTCGTGAATGATCCTAGTAAATTTAGGCTTTTATATACCCTTATGGATGCGACTTCCACCGTGAACCCATTTTTATGTAAACACCTTCCGGGTCAGGTCCGGCATCCTATTTTTGATTTCACTTGTGACATCCTATCTCCAGTTCTAGGGCACGCCAGAAGCTGAAACTTGGGGGAGATATTGGCGCAACCCCCTCTAATTCGCATGAATTTAGGGGTCGCGGTGATCCCTTACAGGGTGGGTAGCCCAAATTGCCAAAATTTAATTGGCTTTTCGGTGTCCAACACAGGTCCGGCACCCACTGAGTTTTGAACTGTGGGAGTGGTATAAATCTAAAATTTTGGGGATGTTTTACCAACACTCCTCCCCTACTATACACTATTCAATAATGTGAGATTAATGCAAAAAATTTCTAAAAAATTATCTTGTTATCTAAAAAATACCCACCCCCAATAGATGGATGACAAAAAATTGACTTTTTGGAATATTTTTATTAGACACTTTAAGAGCTGGTTTACAATACTTTAGAGGGAAGGTTTTGATGTTTAATGTTATGTAAAGAACCATACCTCAAGAATGCAAAGTTGTTAAAAGGTACATACGTTTACTCGAAAAATACGCGTACGCGAGTACGCGGTAAATACATTTACATATACTTTTAAAAAAAGTACCGTACGCACTTGTACGCGTACATTTTTAAAGCGTACGCGTACGGAAAATGTATTTCAATGTGGGACATTTACTGCTCAAACCGCAAGCTTTAAACAAAATGGCACCATAATTTGAAGAATAAACTCAGGTAATATGGTCTGTTGTCTGTTCCACGTAAAAATATCCCATATTACCAACGTTATTCCTATTGTGGCAGAAATGTAACCAATTTTTCGTTCATTATTCAGTTGCCACATGGTAGATTTCCGTGGAAAGTGTGTTGTCGATAAGCTATATTTATAAAGTCATCATATTTATCTATAATTTTCTTACAGAAAAACATACGTTGTGCTGTAGACGTATGAAAACGTGCCCAATTTTACATATTCTATGAAGGAAAGTACTTTTTTAACCACTCACAAGAAAAGTACCCACATTTACGCGTAAGTACGAGTAAAATAAAAGTATTTTACGTTTTCTATACTTTGTGGTGAGTATAAAAAAAATACTTTACGTTTACATATACTTTTGAAAAAGTTCAGTAATTCTAACAACTCTGCAAGAATGCCTGCATTGCAAAATTTACTTGGTGGAATTTCAAGTGGGAATTTTGTAAATTTTTGTTCCTGCAATGATGTCATTATGATGTCATAAAATTCCACCCAAGTAAATTTTGCAATGGATGCATTTTAGAGGTATTGTTCTCTACATGACTTTAAACATCAAACCCTTCCATTTTAAGTATCATAAACAAGGTTTTCAAGTGTCTAATAAAAAAGTTTCAAAAAGTCCACTTTTTGTCATCCATCTATTGTGGGTGGAATTTTCTTAGCGAATAAAAGAATTTTTTAGAAATTTTTCACATTTATCTCACATTATTGTATCGTTAACCAGCTCTTCAAGTGTATAACAAAAAAGTTCAAAGAGTAAAAACAATTGTCATCCGTCTATTGGGGGTGGGCTGGGAGTAGAGAATTTTTTAAAATTTTTTTCACATTAATCTCAAATTATTGAATAGTGGATAGTAGAGGGTGTGTGTGTGTAAGACATCCCCAAACTTTCTAATTTATACCCCTCCCACAGCTCATAAATCAGTGGGTGCTGGACCTGTGTTGGACACCAAAAAAGCCAATAAATTTTTGCAATTAGGGTGACCCGGCCCGTAAGAAGTCACACCGACCCCCCAATTCATGCAAATCAGAGGGGGGTTGCCCCAATATCTCCCCCAAGTTTCAGCTTCTGGCGTATCCTAGAACTGGAGATAGGATGCACTAGTAAAATCAAAAATAGGGTGCCGGACCAGACCCGGAAGGTGTTTAGAATGCTGTAGAACAAAATTTGCTGAACTGCACTTCACCAATCAGCTAGAGTCTGGTGAAGTTGCCGATAGTTTGTTAGTGATGGAAAAGGCATTGGGAAAAGTGGCACCGCACCGCACCCGCACCGTGCCATCGCGTTAAAATGCCACCTGGCACCTTGGGCACCGGCAAAAAATAGCACCGCACCGCACCGGCACCGGTGCCATTCTGAAAAATATAGCACCGGCACTCGGGGGCACAGGCCGGCTGCTGGTGCTTGCACTGCACCGAAAAACACCGCACCGCTCTGGAGGTTCCGAACTATATTTCATTGGGTATTTGCTTTGAGGCCGCACCTTCGGTACGGCATATTTCTATGAATTCTCAACCGATTTTGATGGTTGAACACTTAAAATGATCGGAATGATCTGGCGATAACTTTATGAAGTAATAAGAATGACTATAAATGAAACTCAAATACACGTATTCACTGTTGTCTACTGACTGGCGTGGATTTTGTACAGAAAATGTTACTAGGTATACCGTATTACCTACAATATAAGGCATCCCTCTAATATAAGGTACCCTCTAATATAAGGTATAACTTTTGGCCATTTTGAACGCAACGAAATAAATATAAGGTACCCTCTAATATAAGGCATGCCTCTAATAAGGCACAGCAGGCTGCGTGCCGAAACGCGCAAAAAATACAAACGGTTGCAAAACATGGCGGAAAATGATGAAAATGGTGCGGATGGGCACTGCGATAACTCTTCGTTGACTTCCGCCGTCGAAAAATGTGTCAGAATACGGCGGCACTATTTACTTGAAGTGAAACTTTGAATTGTTGACAAGACAAAAATCTGGCGAAAAAATTTAAGGTACCCTCTAATATAAGGTACCCTCTAATATAAGGTAAACTGGTGGAAAATATAAACGGGAAAATCACTTAATTGTATTTTACACTCCCTACATGCAAGCTGTTACGCTTTCATCTTGTGTGAGGGTGCCCCCAAGTATTTACTATATATAACCTAGGGGACACCCCCCTCAAGCCACCCTTGATGCAGAAAAAATTTTTTTCATGTTTTTTTCTGGCAAATATAAATGGAACTTCCATACAAATTTTTGTTCCTGATGAAACAAAAATTATTGATAAATTTTTTTCTGGACATTTGAGACCAAAAAGTTTTTTTGACATTGGTAGATTGTAATCATGTGCAACTTTTCTACCCAGTCAGAACCCCCGGAAGCCCCACACAATGGTGGCGTTGTTGATCAAACATGAAATTTTTTTTGGAGAAAAACGTAGGTTTGAAAAAGTGAACAATCCACTATCCCAAGCTATTTATGGAGCACATGGGGGCCAGAATTGGCTTGTTTGGTTTCAGGGGCAACATATGGCTGCTCCTGGGCTCCATTTTTGCATTCAAGTATTTTTTTATAGCCAATGATAAAAATGGCCCTGCGTAGAGGGGGCACTCGCCTGACAGCGTGTCTGGCGCCTGCAGTGTCTTGACACAAATGACAAAATACTTGTGCCCATCCAATGTGGACACTAATTATTTGATAAAAACCTATAGGGGCCAATGGGCAATGTGCCCTGTATTTAGTGTGACTGGGATAAACAAATGAAGAGGTCATGCCCAGAAAATTGAAAATCACAGTTTTTCAATCACAACTACAATTTTGATAATCACAAAGTTTAAAATCATTGTTGTCATGTTTTTGTGGTCCATGCCTGCTTGCTGGGGGCAAGTTTTGTGGGTGTGAGTGGACCAGGGGCCAAATTATACTCCCAACTTACCAGCAGTCAAAATATGGAAGTGGGAAAGCTATAAGTAACTTTTATTTTATTTGAAAAGGACCCAACACAAGTGCATTCATTCGTTGTGTTGGAAGCACACAAAACAATCGGCTGTGCACTTTACTGCAGCTGTATTTTGTGTGTTTTTTGAAAATTCCCATTTATAATTGCCGGGGAAAAAATTGGAAAAAAAAAACATTCATCAATCTGTAGCAGCAGAACAGGGGGGTGCCAGGGGGTGCGACTTGGCATATATGTAGGCAAATGTTGTGGGCAGCCCCACATCAAATGGCAGCCATATTGGGCTGCACATTTCCCTGTGAGCAGGGTTGGTTTTATAAAAATTCATTTTAGTAAAATTGTATAAAAATTGTATAAAAATTTTATTTTATTTTTATTTTATTCTTGTTTCATTTTATTTTATTTTATTTTATTCCCAAAAGTCATTAATAAAATAAAATGACACATTTTACAAAAATTTTACAAAAATTGTACAAAAATTTTACAAAAAATCAGAAACATGCATGCAAGGCCAGAAAAATGTTATAATTAGACCTATACATGAAAAACCTGTGACACATTTTTCCCTTTCTTTTCAAAAGTTGCATGCAGTATGTATTGTTAGCTAGCTGCAAGTGTAAAGTTACAATTATTGATAAGAATGGTTTGCATTTTCAGTAGAAGGACTACTGGAGTGTGCTTGGCACATTTGTAAAATGTCATGCAAAGTGTCAATTGTCATGACAAATGTAAAGTAAAGTATCAATTGTCATGCAAAATGTCAAGTGTCATGTAAAATTTCAAGCACAGTGGCAATTGTCATGACAAATGTCTTGCAAAGTGTAAATTGTGTATCGAAATCTTGTGTTTTTGTATCCATAGTATGTTTTATATCCAAATCTTATGTTTTTGTATCCAAATGTTCACATAAGATTTGGAGTCAACAACAACATAATTTGGATACAAAACATAAGATTTTGAAATAAAACATGAGATTTGAACACAATTTGCTTGACAATTGATACTTTAATTTTTACATGTCATGACAATTTACACTTTACTTTACATTTGTCATGACAATTGACACTTTGCATGACATTTTACATGACATTTGACACTTTACAATGCTTGGGACTGCCCCCAGATCCATGAAAAAACAGGTAGAGACTCGAGCAATGAGACAAAATTTTACAAAAAATATGAATTTTTATACAATTTTACAAAAATATGAATTTTTATACAATTTTACAAAAAATTTACAAAAATTCGAATTTTTATACAATTTTTATTTTTATTCTTAAATTTTCCATTTTATTTTATTTTATGTTATTCTTGAATATTCCATTTTATTTTTATTTTATTTTTATTTTTTTCTGAGATTTTGCCAACCCTGCCTGTGAGATAGTTAGGAAAAATGAGGTACATGATTTCCCATTTATATTTGCCACCAGTTTATAACCTTTGGCTCTAAAAATCTGACGAAAAAATATAAGGTATACCTTATATTAGAGGTAATACGGTATTTTGTCATAAACTGACAATAAATTATGAGAATAATGTTGACACAAATGTAATATTAAGACAGAAAATACAACACAACTTTTTGTTCCCTTTTCAAACGGGTATGGCAGATTTCAAAATATATTTGATGGGACGTTTTTCAAAAATTAGTTGGGTGAATATATTGCCGCTACCGGCGCTGGTACCCTTTGGTGCCCAGCACCAGACATTTCCATCACTTGCATGAGTGTATTGGTGAGACGCTTCACATTTATCCCTCATAAGTGGTAAACCTGCCATAAAGTTTAAACTTGAATGGCAGATAGATTTTCACATTGTTCACTAGTCATT
Organism: Sphaerolaimus hirsutus; assembly: GCA_964036195.1. Lineage (NCBI taxonomy): Eukaryota > Metazoa > Nematoda > Chromadorea > Monhysterida > Sphaerolaimidae > Sphaerolaimus > Sphaerolaimus hirsutus. The sequence goes on from CAXIWS010000429.1 coordinate 99,471, forward strand.
TGATGGCTTCGCCTTCACTTCATTACTAATGAAGTGGCATTCAGTATACATTATTTATGATTATTATGATAAAATATTTTGTTGTTTTTATGATAATCACTTAAAACTAGAGAAGCATACCATCATATGCATACACATATCCATCCATTGCATAGGCCAATATTCCTTGATCTTCAATGAAACCAGGAAATGTATTATTCTGCTGATAGCTATCAAAGCCTCTGTACATTATCTGCCAGTCAGGGTCATCACCAAATACCCAAACAGCTGGGTGTTTATTAAAAAAAGTGATTAACAAACATTTCAAACAATGTCTTTTCAAACAATCAAACTCTTCAGATACCTTTATATGCACATTTTTTGTTGACAGCTCCATTGGTCCATGTTGCATTGTAGGTGCAAGTTGATTCGAAATCACTGGTTCCCCATGCATCGATTGTTGCGTTTGTGGCACAGTTTACAGTTACAGTGGTGCCATATGCATAACCCGTGCCATTCACCAGTGGCTTGCTGTAGACGATGGAGCTGGTGTTTGTGCTTGTTGTGTTGAGTGGGGCACAATCTGTGATTTGAAACTTTTTTTGAAGGTATTTTTGTGTATAAGGTCACAGTAGTAGTAAAACGTTGATTTAATTTACTACAATAGTAAGTGCAATCAACTACTACACAGTGGGTCCATTTTTTACCAAAGTAAAATGCATGTGATGAAAAAATATATAGTTCATTGTGTATACAACTGCATTGATTAGTTCTCTGTTCTTTTCTTTGGATGGCTTATACCAGGCTGTCTGTAAGGGTTCCGCGCGTGCGTTTCCGCACGCAAGCACGTAAAAAAACATTCGGTGGACACGTGTTCCGCGCACTGACACAAACAGAGGTCGCCTGACGCGCGCGCACACACACAACTCCAGAGCGCCTGCGCGCACACAAAAATGGCGCGCGCATAACAGGCAACGTCTGCGTGTCGAACAAAACGTTTCCACACGCACAAAATAATCGCGGGAGCTATGAAAAAAATAATAAATAATCTATAAGTAATTTCACAATCAACTATTCCATAAGAAAAATGAAATATTATGATGGAGAAACTGTATAATTTTTGGTTCATTATTCAGATGGTTTTCGTTTGTTTTAAAGTCATCACACTAAAAACAAATAATTAAAATTAAGTGTCACATTATATTATTATAATTGTTTTTTTCAAGTAATCGCCACCTCATTCTGATTATTTTAAGTGCTCAACCATCAAAATTGGTAGAGAATTCATGGAAATATGCAGTTCCGACTGCGCAACCACCAAAAAATTCCTGATAATAACTTAGCTGCTCATTACGTGTTTGTTTTGCGAACACGTAAATCTGTGTGTGTGCTAAAACAAGTATTTCCGCGCGCCTGGTCAATTTGACCTCCTTGAGTTTCCGCGCATTGACACATTTCTATTTGTGTCCATAGACTCAGTAACCACATAAGCGCGCTGTTGCATTCTCTATGCGCGGAACAAAAATAGGTTCCGCGCGCTTGTTTTAGCACGGTGTTTTTCACGCGCGGAAAACTCGCGGCCAGCCTGGCTTATACCATTAGAAAGTAAGCCAAAGTCCTTTGTCATGCAGTTAACAAACTTGTCACGCAAATTCCTTCAGTTAAGTCCTTTTCCCAAGTGCTGTCAGTCTGACACAAAGCACTCTTTGAATTCACAAATATCTCTGTGTCAAAGTACCACCCCGGAGGGCAATATCTTGTGAGTATAGATCCACCCTTGAATGCCATGATGTCATTATAGTACAGACTCCAATCAGCAGTGAGGTTGCTATTATCATTGTTATCAAATGTAGGTAAGAGGCACCCTGATTGATAAAGCATTAAATCAGATTAAGGTACTGTGTAACAATTGTTGCATTTAAGTGTTTTACTCACTAGGTAAACAAATATGCATTGCTATGTCATGGTCCCACTTACCCCCTGCCATACATTGGTATGTTTTTGATGTCTGTGGGTATTTAAACTCTGTAATTTTTCTGAACTGTATGTTCAGTCTAGTTTACTTACCTGAGTAGAAGGACCCTCAATGATGGTGTTTGCAGGGCATTCATGTGTGGCTTTGGAACCAACTGATACCCATCTGTCTGTGTGCAACCCACTAGTGTAGCTGATGCTCCCACTAGGACTCTGCAGCACACCGCACCCTGAATCAATGCAATTCACACTTTTGTGCATTCAGTTAATAATATATAGTGTACATAAGGTGATGCTTATCAACCATATAGCTTGATAAAAAAAAAAAAATACCATTTTCAAATGTGTATTTGTACAACAGATTTGTCTGATCAACTTCCACTGCATTTTCCATTATTCCAGATGCACTGAGGGAGTACAGTTTGCAACTAGTGGACACTTTGCTTATTGTGAATACTGTACATTCAATATCAGAGAGGCATTTGAATGCACATTCCATTCCAGTGGGTTCTGTATCAGTTGCCAAAAGTGGTTCTATGGCGCTGCTGATATCATGGTCACTGTGCACAATCTCATAATTTTCAGCAAAACCCAGGTCTGTGATGCAATAATTGGGGCAATATATCTCACAATTTTTTCAAGTACTTCCTTTTGTATTTAGTTAAATAACTATCACCTTTTTCACACAATGCCAAGTTTGTGTCTGTTGTCGTTTGCCCAATCAAAGTGAAGCCATCTGTGACCAATGCAACCTGACGACTACCATATACAGAATTGTCAATTGCCAGCAACACCTCATCAATTGGTGTTCCAACCTGTTTGTCAACCTAAGTACTCAAATACAGACTCTCATGTGCAATTTAACTTTTTTCAAAGTCAACTGACCTCTTGATCAATAGTTTTCACCCATTTGGCTGTGTTAGATCCAGTTGCACTGGTTGCACCAACCCACAGTTGTTCCCCCTGTATCATGAATATTGGTACCTATAAGAAAACTATTCAAAAATTGCTATTTATTTGTGTTTCTATGCACCTCATTAATCATATTCACATTGGCCATACTGGTTAATGTTCTAATGCTATGCAGATGTGCCAGATTTCCACCTGCAGAGGTTTTTAAAACACAATTTTGGTTACAAAATGACCATTTCCTTGCAAGAGTGAAAGGTTAGTCTGAGGATTGTGTACAGGATGCAACAATTTGATAATCCAGATATATAAATATCACATACACTCATTTGATCATTTATCACTGATATAACATGTTTTCACCACATGTAGGTTTGTACCTAAAAAAATACATAAAATTACTGTGATACAGATTTTCATAACACATAACACCTGCACTTGTTCTTTCAGAGCATAGTGCATTTGAAAATGAAATGTTTATGTGACCAATCACAATCATATTTACATCAGTAATACCAACATGTGAGGTAGGCCTGAATAGGCTATCTCCCAAATCACTGTATATTGTCATTTTATCCAAATTCATGCTGATTTTTACATAAAACTTTTCATCTAATTCAGTAATTCTCAAAATTATCTATGAATCTCTCAATCCAACTCATAAAAAAATTATGAGACAGATTGTTGCATATGAATATTTGATCAACCATTGCCTCCACAGAAGCTCCATGCATCTAAAGCATTCATTTGACTTTCACTTTTGAAGAAACATCTCCCAGCTGTGAACAAATGTGTCTCCAACATAGAGTCGCACTGAGACTGCAGCCCAGAAATCAGTGCTGAAAGTGTGCACAATGCAGTGTTTTCAAGACCTCTTTTTGTCAAAAAATTGTTTAAAAATTATGACAAATGACAAAAAAATTATATTTCACAATTATATGGTATCTGCCTATGCTGTAGACTTTCTGCTGCCCAGCCCACATTCCACAATAGGTAAAATACTGCCAATATTAGTGTGAACATTTTGGTATGTTTGAATCCACTCATAGATATTTCTTGGAGTTTTTGGAAGTAAAGTGGCACAGACTGAGTGACATACACCTTAGAAGCAAGGGAATTGAACCTGTGATTTATCAATGCATTTTGTTGCTAGGTGAGTGTTTTATCCATAACGACATAAAGTGATGGAGTGGATGCCTTTAATGTGGCTGTACACGCTAGTTTACCAACACGGCACGTCGATCAAAAATGTAAACTGAAACGCGACGCGTCGCGCGTCGGTTTACATTTTTGATCGACGTGTGTACTTTAGTTTACGTTGGTGTTTCACTTTCTGGGGTTAGTGGTTTCGGCAAGTCACAAAAGTGCGACGCGTCGCATGATTACACACAAATGTGACACAGCTGGGTAAACTGGAAGTGACGATTATGCGACGCGTCGCTTTCGTCGCGCGACGCGTCGTATGCGACTCGCGACGCGTCGTACAGCCAAAAATAAGGAAGGATTTATTTTCGAGACTTATCAGGTGAGCAGTAAACTAATTTTTTTGACTTTTCAAATTCCCTAACGTATCTTTGTTGCGAAACGTAGACAATTTAGACGTGACAATTACGTTTGTGTGTGTCTGCTAACATTTGTTCTTTATCGTGACTGTTGATATTTTGTTTTTTATTGTGACTGTTGATAATTCGTTTATGTTACTTTTTACTTCAATTTACAAATTGAAATCTACCTAACAGATTTATTGCGTGATTTCATCATGTTGTTACGGATAGAAAAATTAAAGATTACATGGACACGTGATTTGTATGGAAGTTCGACAAAAAGAAATGCAAGGAAGTGGGACAAAAAAAATCCAAACTTTGTATTCGCGAATTTTCAATGTATATCTAAAACTGTAAAAAAAGAAATCATTCTCCTTCTTGCTTTGACAAAAAGAAATGCAAGGAAGTGCGACAAAAACAAATCCAAACTTTGTACTCGCCAATTTTCAATTTAAATCTAAAACTGTAAAAAGAAATCATTCTCCTTCTCACTGTAACAAAAACTAAGAAAAAACAAAAACAAGACTATATTGCTGTTGACAAGAGTTACACTTTTGAGCAAAATTTAAAACTTGTTTACCTATCTCAGAATGCGAAATTTGACAATTGTATACAGAAGAAACTAAAAAAGTACATAATGTTTTCACTTTGAAATGTGATAATTTGTGAATGATTGAAATGTTACAAAAAAAGGAACTGTATGAAAACGTCAAATGATAAGAAACTGCATTAAAACGTATTCACTACTTTCAGCACTTTCACATGACTGAAGCCTTCTGTGCATGTAAACCCAGTGTGCATGTGGACCATAATTTTAACTCAAATTCGACAATTTCCATAACTTTTTATATATTTTCACCTTTGAAACGACTAGTCCATGTGTTTTATTTTTAAGAACTATCAATCGCTCCAGAGGAGTCTACCCAATCCCCTGGAGCCTCGTGGAAAGTCAACATGTAGAATACCGCTGACATGCACATGGGGTAAACATGCACAGAGGCACACGCCCCTTTCACATTACCAAAAAAACAACATTTCAATCATCAAAATCCTCCAGTTCCTCATAATAGTCTTCATTGATCGCCTGAGAATGTGTGCAATTTTAGTATACCGTTCTATTTGTTAAAAAGAAGTAAACAGTTTACATCTATGAACATCTGTAATGGTAAACTTATAGAAAAGTTTCCAACTGTTTCCCAGATATATATATATATGCACACTGGGGAACTGTACATATCAATTACTGTAGAAATACTAAAGTCTAGTAGACACTGCACATAGAAACATGTACAACACCGAAAACCACAATTGAACCCAAGACGTACCGCCAGCCGTTTTGCGTAGCCCTCCTCATCCAAAGGGCAATTGCGCGGCGTCGTACCGGCGCGCGATTGGCGGATCGGCTGTGGCACGGTACGGCGCTGTTCACTGGTCGGCGGCGGTTCGCTTGTCTGCACATTTTCATACTGTAAACATAGATTACAGTACGAAGCAAAATATCGAAGCAATTTTCTATCCTAACCGTTTCGGTCCCGGCAGCCGCTTGCTCGTTCTTCTTTGCACTTTTGCGCGCGCTGGCCGGGGAACTGGCAGCAGTCTGATTCTGAGTTTATATTATCATTTTATAATGGCAACAAAGTTGTACAACAGAAGCACTGCAGACAGAAACTTACTGTCAGGCGGTACCGCTTCGCAGCACATTCTGTGTCCGGTACAGGCTGGCCAGTGCGTTTCTGAACACTTTGCGGCAGCACGACGCCATCGTCGTTCTCGCAGTCCATTTCAGCAGGCTGTAAAAAAGCGGATAGAATTTACTTGCTTCTTAACACTGAATTATAAGTAGGAAAAAAAAACAGAAACTGTCAGTCACCTCGGCATACTGCAGCTGTTGATGCTGCCGCTGCGGCGCCTGCGATGCCACAAACGAGTACGTGATGCCGTCTTCAGTGGCATCCACCTGGTGGCACGACTGCAAATATACATGAGAAATTTCAATTTGCATATGGTATTGCACATGAAGAAGTAATGAAATGTCTTACTAACGTTAACATTTTGCAGGGCTTGCTGCAAGTGCTTCACCTCAAACCGGGTCTCCTGAAGCTTGGCAGCCAGGGCAACCTCGGAAGCCTGCCTTTGCATCAAGTGTGCGGCGATGGTCATCGCTGTGTTCACATTCACCGGTGACGTGTACGGCAAACTCGGTGCTTGCAGGTTCTGTTGCGGAGTGGGCAATTTCTGCACGGTGGGCAATTTGCCCTTTTCCGTCGGCACGGATTTCTTGGCTTTTTTCATAGACCCGGCAAGTTGGTCCAGTTGTTGCGTCGGCTGTAAGTACGATATGTCACTTTATCATAATCATAAAGAAATGCACTACTACAAATAAGTACCACTGTGCACACTGATTTACCAAAATATGTATAAGAATGTGTAAATTGGATTTCATCAAAAGTAACAAGAAGTAAATCTTTTAAATTACACATTTTCAATTTACCAAAAGATGCATCTTAAGTAGTTTGTTGACACAAAAGAAAGAGTGCAATCCTCACAATTTGAGCCAGGTATTGTACCAGACTGTCATCTTGGTCCGGTTCGGCAACTTTCGCCTCCTGCTGCGGAAACGCAAAGTTGCCCGGGTTTGTTTTCTGATGTAAGTAACATTAGTAGTTAGTACAGGGTTGTTAGTTACATGCTGTTTACGTACATCATGAAACACCACCGTTATACTCACCTGCACCGGCGTGACGTTGTAGTCCATTTCCGCGTTCTTTTGTGGCGCGGCGAGGGGCGACACAATGAGCCCGCTGGTCCTGCAGCGGCGGCGTTCGAGCAGCGCACTGCCAGACGGATTGGCAGGTGGAGCCGCAACGATCGGCAAACTGGTCGTTCCAGTATGGGCGGATTCCTACAAAAAGTTAACATCATTTACGAAACGTTTCAAGTAAATTACTTTTTCCTACTTTTAAGTGGTGACGTTGAGATACGTTCAAGGCAACAGTCCCGAAAACACACACACTCCATCCACAAAATGTTTATCAATCAAATAACCTGGTTCATGATGAAGTCCTCGATCATGTCACAGAACTTGTTCAGATCGGCCTTCAGCAGCGTGTTGATGACGCCGATTTCCTGCTGCACCACGCCGATGAACCGTATGTTGTTGATGAACGAGCAAATGCAGGGCAGTTTGCTGCGCTTCACGCTGTCCGCATTCACGCTTGTGCTCTGCAAATTAGCACATTTGAAAGATATGGTAGAATTGACTGAATACATGACAATAAAGAATAGTTTACCGATTGGGTGCACTGCGACAGCATACTTTCCATGTTTTGGCGCATTGCACGGATCGCTGCAACGTCCATCTTGTCGATAATGGGCGCGCACTGTTGCAGCACGCTGTGAAACTGGGGGTTCGTCAGCGGCTCGTGCACGCGGCATGTCTGGCGGTGGTTACGGCAATGTAAAAAAGTGTATATTAAAAACGGGAAATAAAACTAAAATGGTCAAAACGTAACACTTAACAACAACAATTTACTATTACACTTTAACGTTAACACAAAGTACATTTTTCTTCACTCCTTACAATTTTCCTGTTACATTCATGCAACTCGCACCTGGTTGTTGTCCTGCGCCATGATGGGTGCGTTGTCCTGCGCCATGATGGGCGCGTTGTCCTGCGCCATGTCAGGCGCCTCGTGAAAATCCTCCGGCGGTGGGCTATTGACCGTTTGCACTGTCCCTGGCGCGGGGGGAACGGCACTCGCAGCCTGTTTCACTCGGTAATCCAGGAGTTGCACCGCCATACTTTGCGGCTCAAATTTCTCCGGCGTGAACGTGGTTTTCACCAATTTGCCGAGCATCAGGTAGAAGTTTCCCTGGCACACGTTGTGCCAGTAAACTTGCATTGCCCGGCGCCAATCGGTCGCTGTAAAGTGCACAACCACTGCTACAAACGTACAAACATAAAAACAACATTAAATGATACATTTCAGTAAACCAACATCTACTGGCCTTTCCGTCTTTGAACACAATCATGGGCATGGTGGAGAACTGGATCATTTCTTCCGCCAGTTGCATAGCCTGGGCCGCCGATTGCCGCATTTGGTGCACCAGGGTAAAAACGATGTCTGCCTTCAAGTCGGTTCGCACCTTGTCCAACTCGATTTTCCACGCGTAGTGCCCCAGCTTGCGCCGGCTGATCTGAATAAACGTGTTGAAAAGGTTATTACTGTTCCCCAAACTGTGATAATTCACTGACGCAAGGCTTATCTGAATCAACCTCGGGCAGTTCTCCTGGCTGAACTTTCGGAATGGCGGCTTTTTCTTCTGCGGTGCGGCCCTGACTGCGCAGGCGTTCCACGATGTTGGGAAACACTGAGTAGTTGTACCATTTTTGCGTAATGCAAATGCGAATTTTACATCTACATGGCCCGGAAAGGGTAAACTCACCAGACTCATCTGCATAGTAGTCCATGTGCTTCAGAGTCGCGAAATTGAGTGCCATGATCTTCTTGTAGTAGTGCGCCCTGAGGTCCTCACACGCCGCTCAGACGGCCGCCGTAAAGTATGCGCGCTTGGGTCAACACTCTCTGAAAGGACAGTGAAACAGTGTTACGTGTACGGTGTAAAACAAAGTTGCTTACTTCAAACTGAAAGTAAAAGATTGTTTTCACTTGCTGTAAAACGGAAACTGAAAGCTATTTGCACTTGCACAAAAACAAATACTGCGAAATGTTTTGCACTTGCCAGAAAAGGGAAACAGATACATTTCCCGCACTTGCCGTAAAACGGCATACAGAAATTTGACACAGCAGTACTCGTCAACTGTAAACTGATAAGTCTAAAACATGGTTAACCTTGAACTGCCGCTTTTTCGTGTCCCACATCGACTGCAACATGCCGCGGCGGGCCACCAGAGCGTCCTGGTTTGTTTTGGCGGACTCGTTCGCCACCTCGCGGGTCAACCACATCTTGTTGTCGGGGTAGTTGTCGTACGGGGGCTCGAAGTAGCTCTCCCTCGTGAAGTTGTTCCACGACCTGTTCACCGCCGGGTGATCGGACCGCTGAAAAAAGAAATGAAAGAATGGTTACAGAAAGGAATCTTTAACTCTCAAATGAAAGTAAGCGGTAAACTGCAACTAACGTTCGTTTGCCTTTCCGGGTGATGCAGGTCGTACTTGGTGCACTCCTTCATGCTCCAGCACCTGTGAGTAATGTACGTGTTCACAACGTCCATTTACTTGTGTGATAAAAAAATACAAACAGAAACAAACAGCGGGTATTTCTGGAACAGCTCGTGGAACTTCTCCCAGAATTCTTCCGATTTCTCGGCCGGAATCAGCACGCTCGGCCGGCCTCCGACGCCGACGCGGCTCACATCGCCGGTAATCTGAGGTCACTCACACACCGTCTTAACTGTCCAGTATACTGTTTCCAGCCATGCACATTTGTAAATATCCTGTTAAATACAGGTAGCCTTCTGGCTAACCGTTTTATCATGATATTGTACGAATTGCAAGGCAAGCAACAGTTTACATTTACTTGCAGATGGTGTGTGACTGTCACCGGTTTTTTCGGTTTTTTCCCGGCCACTTTCAGCTTGCTCGGGCGCTTTTCAGTCTTTGACTGGGCCACCGCCAGCGACCGCTCATCGTCATCGGATGGCGTTTGCGACCCGTCGTTGGGCCCGCGGCCGCGCGGCCCCAACGGATTCATTTCCTGAGTTACGGGAGGTATGTGAGATTGTCACGTAACTGAAAATGTATGGGAAAGTCACAATTATGCACGATCCGGAACTATCCAAACCGAAGGGGTCCGAATCGTAAGCTACCTCTTGGTCATCATCCTCCTGGGTGAAGTCCTCCACCCAGTCCTTGTCCTTCTGTGGATCGTCCTCGTCCACTTGGCCATCCTGAAGCTGTTTCAGTTGCTTCGTGGCATTCACGCGAGAGCGGCGCACGCTGCTGTTGTTGTGGCGGATGACTGGCACTTGCTGTATACAAGAAAGTGCTACTGTAAATGCAAACTCTTCTTTTGAAAATGCCAAAAACGGTCATTTAAACGTACAACTTTAGCGACCTGTGCAGCCAGCGCCCTCGTTTGCTCCTCCAGTCTCTTGGCGATTTCCTTCCTACGCCTTTCCATTTCCACGTCCACTGCGCTCGGTGGCGACTTGGCGGTCTGACTGTACCGCGGCGTGATGAAGTCGTCATCATCGTTCTGCAGTTTACAACGCTAAGTTTACTGTTTCATGTAAAGAGAACTTAAAATGAAGTTTACTACATCTGCGCATGCACATGGTAAACTGCAAACTTTGTGCTTGTAGGCATTCATAAATGTGTGTGGAACGGATTGCAGTTTACTTGAATGAGTTATGCCCCAGTAATTGCGTTTGACATATACATTATTTTGGTGAACTGACATGCATTCAAAGCCGATTTATGATGTTTCCAGCACACAGTTTGCAGTTCAGCGTGTGTACCCAAGTTAAATTAACCTCCCAGTCGTCCCACTTCACCTTGGCGCGCACATTTTCTTTTTTCACGCGTTCTTCGTGCAGGCTCCTTTTGCTTTTGGACGCCTTGCTCTTCAGCGCCACGTGTCGCTCGTACTTGAGCTTTGCCTGAGAGATATTTCAAAGTAGTGTTTTGCAGTGACAATTACACAGTGTTTTAAAACACAGTGTGTTTCAAATTCATGTATACAGCAAGACTCGCTGGTGGATTTTAGAACGGTACAAATCGTGGAATGTGTCTATATAGTTACTGCTTGAAAGATGAAATGTGTGGGTTCAAGCAAATCATGTTTACTGTGAGAACCCATATCCCGTGAAAGTCTGGGGTTTGGCATTCCCGATCCCCATCCTAATCCCCATCCCCATCCTGATCCCTTCTAAGTAAATTCTGTTTTAACCGTACTGAAAATAACACACTGTTTTTAAACACAGTGTGTTCCAAATAGAGGATGCATTGATGTTCTGGCAACCCATAGCAACGCTTGGTTCGCTAGAGAGTTTTGAATATAGAAATGGTGCAACGTGTGTATATAGTTACTGCTTGAAACATGATAGATGTGGGTTCAAGTCCCTATCCCGATCCCCATTCGTATGCTGATCCCGATCCCGATCCCAATCCCCATCCCGATCCCAATCCCCATCCCGATCCCGAAAACTCAATCCCCTTTGAATCCTACTGACAATGACACACTGTTTAAGTACAGTGCGTTTCAAATAAATTTTCGCTGTAATATTTTCATGTAAATACACGAATATTTGCACAATTTGTTTTGCTGTATGGAAGAAATCGTGCAAGGTGTCTACAGTGTGTGCTTGAAACATGAAAGATTTGGGTTCAAGTCCCTATCCCAATCCCCATCCCGATCCCAATCCCCATCCCGATCCCAATCCCCATCCCGATCCCGATCCCCATCCCGATAAGTAAATTCCCTTTGAACCGTATTGAAAATAACACACTGTTTTTAACACAGTGTGTTCAAAATATTGGGAAAGCTTGCACGTGTGGGCCTACACACGAATCGCAAGAATCTCCATTTGTACTGTAGAAATAGTGGAATGTGTGTATATAAATGTGTGCTTGAAACATGAAAGAAGCGGGTTCAAGCAAATCACGTTTACTGTGAGGAACGTGATTCCCATCCCGATCCCAATCCCCATCCGTATGCCGATTCCCATGCCCATCCCGATCCCAATCCCGATCCCGATCCCGAAAACTCAATCCCCTTTGAATCCTACTGACAATGACACACTGTTTAACTACAGTGCGTTTCAAATAAATTTTCGCTGTAATATTTTCATGTAAATACATGAATATTTCCAGATTTATAGTGTTTTGCTGTATGGAAGAAATCGTGCAAGGTGTCTACAGTGTGTGCTTGAAACATGAAAGATTTGGGTTCAAGCCAAAAATGTCCAAAACATTTCAACGTGAGAATGACACACAGTTGTTAAAAACCGCGTGTTTCAAATAATGAAGGTAACTCAACCTGTCAACTGCACACAGGTATTTTTGGCATGACATTCATGTGTACAGTGTGTGCTTGAAACATGAATGATGTGGGTTCAAGCAAAAAATGTCCAAAATTTAAATGTCCAAAATTTAAATGTCCAAAAGTCAAACGTCACCTTCTCAGTCAGCGTCAGATCATACTCCGATGGCGGGCGGGCAGTCTGAAAAAAAATTAAGTCGGAAGTGCGCACACGTCTAACGTGTCATACAACAGAATAAAAGCAGTATGCCTAGCCTAACTGAACAACTTAATTCACTGGCAGTTGGGAACAAGAGCGTAATGTTGCAGCAAGGGCAGCAATCCAGCGGGCCTTACGCTGCGCAACAGTCGCAGTCGGATTTCAGTCGCACTTTCTCACATGGCATGTTCCAGTTTCCCGCCACAACGAACACTTCAGCCTACCCCTTTCCACCATCGCCCCCAAACAGGTGCTTGTGTACACATTTCAGTATCGTTTCTCTAAAGCTACCTGCCTATCAAGAACCAATTAAAATTTAAACAGCACATTCTAATAAAGAATGTGCTCCAAATAGTGACGTATGATCGTTTTGGACAAGGATTTACGCAACAACATTCTGCTTGAGACTGCCACCAAACACTAAAAATGCATGCCATGATCATTTTCCCTGAAACATGACATTAGCGGGTTTCACTTTTCACACTGCTAAATGCTTTTTGTGATTGCAGGTGCAGCAAACAGTTCTTATGTGATAAGGTTTGTGTATGAGAAAATGTAACAGTGTGTACACAAGCACAGTTTTTGTTTTCCGGTACCCGGTGCGTCTACACCCAATCAAACAACACAAGTGCAAAGCGGAACTTCAGTGTCCACAGCGGAAGGCATGAGTATTGACAGGAGTGAGGAGGATGCAGGCCCCAGAATGACACCATTTCAAGCTGTGAGTTTACAGTGCGGTAAAAACTAACCATGTTGACAAAAATTTGTCAAAGTTGATCACATGTTATTCTTCAAGAAATACGGGTTTTTTCCATTTCTTTCAAAATGCAGATGGATGAGCTCATCAACTTCACGAAAACCACCGAGAACAACATCGTACACGTGAACACGCAAGTGCAGAAACTGGTGAACACAGTGAACCAGTTTACCGGCAAGATGCATATGGCCAGTAAAGCTACGGAGGTTCTGTTGGAACACACTAAGTTGCTCAAAAAGAAAGAGAAGGCTTATGAGCGCATGGTGACAGAGCTCGTTCCGCGTGACCTGCAGCGTACCCATCCTGTCAATCGCTACATGTGAAACACTGAACCAACTGATTCCCCCCTTTTATACAGAGAACTGTGACGTTCAGAAAGTACTGCTTAAAAGTGAACCGTTCTTGTAATAAATGTCTCGGAAAGCGCAACAGAACTACAAACTCACTTTACTATTGTCAAAATTCAAATTTCGCTTCACGTCGGACGCTGTGGGCGGGGCTGTGTCAGCGGGTTTGCCCGGCGGTGCGGTCCGGGCGGGCTCGGCGGGCGCGGCGTGATCGTCCGGCGAGGCGGGCGTGTTGGGCTCGGCGTTATTGGGTGGGTTCTGGTTATCCGCCCACCACGGAGCACGAAAGTCTGCAGCCTGAAAAAATGAGAAATGTTGAAAGAAATTTGCATTAGAAAAAGCTGTAAAGTAGCGCATGCACACGCTAGTTTACTGCCACATGTAGGTAAACTGATAAAGCAGCTTTGAACGCATTTCAGTTCACTGAAATGGTTTATTCATTGACTGCAGTTGCCAGAGACATCACTGTATGAAACGCAAATGCGTTATAAGTTGAGGTATCAGTTTACAAAAATGTTGCGGTAAAGTAGTGTGTGCATGACCATTAGTACAACAGAAGCTGGATTACAGGGAAGCTAACTAACACCAAAGAATGACACCGAAAATGAGGGAAAAAAGTATAGATGGTGCATGTACTTCAGCGATGTACATGCTTAATAATTAGTTGAAATCAGAATCCACCTTCCTTTCACCAACACCGGGAAAGTGCACAGTTAATAGTCCTAGAAGCTACAAAAAACTTTAAATGGTAAGTGCCACTTACAGTTAAACTTACACTGTCGAACGGCCTACCTGCCATTCAGAAAGTTATTCGAAAAAAGTTAACAGTAAAATGTTAAACAGTGTCGGGCTAACGATCATCAGGCGACGCAGAAGCGAATTTGTGCGGTGGTAAATTGGAAAGGGTGCAAACGGGCCCGGTGTCCTCGTCGTGTGCCGAATCCAACTGTCGTCACCGGGACCCGAGTGAACCCAGCCCTGGCCCTTGTCCAAAACATCTGCAGAAAAGAGCACGTTACAATGAATGTTTCGTTTCCATGTTAAACTGACAGTTAGAAAAGAGTACCGTCTTTGTACATGTCCGGCAACGGGGTAGTGCACGTGGGCACGAACAACTTGTTCCGGATTTCTTGCAGGGTCTGCGAAATAGGAGAAACATTTTGAGAAAATGTTTTGCAAAAGGAACTTAGCCATGTATAATTTTGTAAATACAAAATTATAAAATCAGAGCAGTTTAAGCCAGTTTTGATTCAGCCAATGTAATTCTCACTTTTTAAGAAACAATTAAAATTTTAAGACAGTGAAAAAGTGGGCATTTTGATGGCTGAAAAATATATATATGGCACACACTGAGACATTTTTGATTCCAAGAATATACACCTTTCTAAGAACCAATTAAAATTGTCAGCCAGTGAAACAGTGAGAAATTTGATGGCTGAAAAATATATATATGGAACAGACAGAGACATTTTCGATTCCATCAATCTACACCTTTCTAAGAACCAATTAAAATTGTCAGCCAGTGAAACAGTGAGAATTTTGATGGCTGAAAAATATATATATGGCACACACTGAGACATTTTTGATTCCAACTTCTGATGCATGAGGTGAACAATTTTGAAAACAGAAACATGGGAAAAAGTGATTTTACAGAAAGATTCTGGTACAACAAAAATTTAAATATGGAACCCACTTAGACATTTTTTGATTCCAAACATACCTGCAGAATGTGCAAAATTTTCAAAACAGAAACATGGTGAAATTTTATTTCACATGAAAGATTTTGGTTATACACAAATATAAAAATGGAAGCCACTTAGACACTTTCGATTCCAACGGAATATGCAGAAGGTGAAAAATTTTCAAAAGAGAAACATGTGAAAAATGGATCTCACATGAAACATTTTGGTTGAACAAAACTATATATGGAACCCTGTCAGACACTTTTTGATTTCACACATATACGCAGAGTTTGCCAAAACGGAATTATGGGAAAAAGTCATTTTACATGACCGATTTTTGGTATAACAAAAATATAAATATGAGCCCATTTCCCTACTTTTTTGATTAGTATACGTCTCCATATTTCACCAAAAAACAATCGTACTGAACTAACTTCGGCGGTGATTGTGCCCTTCACCTTCTGCACGCCACTGCTTTTCGGTTGCCGGTCAGTGCGCTCTTCTGGCACGATCGGATCCCCATACTGAAATACGTAAGAGTACATCTATTGAAGAATTTACCAAACTGAACATTCTTATATTGAAACTTCCGCATACTTAAAATTTACATTTAATGAAAACAAAGTGCAAAAAGGATGAAAGTAAAGAAGTAAACTTACTTCATTCAGAGGGGCAGTTCTGTACTCGCACATCCTGTTGTGCTCCTCCCTCAAGCGCTTCTTTTCCGCAATCTTCCCGGGGCTGTCCGGCGGAATTGGTAGGCCGGCCTCCGTCGCCGCGCGCGCTTCCCCATCCTGCAACACATTCAGAAACGTCTAAAACATGTCTCAAGAACACTGAAATAATTCTTACTGAAAGTAAACTAACGTAAATACCGTGACACCGCGGCTTGTCACAAATGAAGAGCGGCCACTTTCGCTTGGGCTTCTCGGCTGTGGCAGTGTCTTGGCCAACTGTCGGCGTTGGGGGCTTCGCTTTCTCGGCTGTGGCAGTGTCTTGGCAAACTGTCGGCGTCGGGGACCGCGAACCCCCAACAACGACAGTTTTCACGGGTAATTCCTTGGCGGGCGGTACGACGGGCGCGGGCGCGGGCGCGGGCACGGGCGCGGGCGCGGGCGCGGACACGGAAGCCGTAGTGCTTGCAGCGGGTGCAACCACTGCGGACGGCACAAGGGGACCACCGTACACGTTTGTGGCTGCCTCACGTGCCTGCCATTGCAGCTCCTGCTGCAAAGTGACAGTGTGTGTGTGATCAAACTATCAGTTTACATCTACATTTTACATAATGGGTAAAAGGTGCTACAGTATGTCTGTCACAGTGTGCAAAGTTACACTGTCATGGCAACATCAGTTTACATCTACTTTTTACATAAGTGGTGAAAACAGCAACAGTAGTTCACGTTGCGCAAACTTTCACGAAAGTGTACAGTGAGGTAATGCCGGAAAGAGAACGTATTCAAATAAAGAAAAAATGACAAACCATTTTTTTCTCTTTCAATTGCAGCCTCTTCTGGTCTCTGCGCCGCTTTGCCCCGATTCTGTCATTTTCCAACTTTCTCAGCCTTCTTTGCTCCTCCATCGACAATTTCTGCTGGCGCGCTCTTTCCTCCTCGCGCGCTTTTTCCTGCTCCTCCAAATGGTCACCGTCAGCGGGGACTTCCGGCTCAGCCGGAGACTCCTGACTCGCGAACAAATCCTGAAAAGGAACATTGTGTACACTTTTGACACGGTGGAAAGAGAATTCCGCATAGTTGAAACAAATGAAATGTGAGTTTACGAAAAAGCACAGAAGTTTGCTAAATTAGAGCTGAATTTAGACAAATTTCAAGTAAAGAATAAACTGTGTGTGTAGAAAAAGTTCAGAAACCCGTACAAATATAAGTAGCAAACCTGCGACAAAACCCTGCCAAACGAATGTGCGAGGTGATCGTTGGGGACAAGCACGCGCTGCGGCTCGGAAATGTCGCGCTGAGAACTCTGCGCGGCCTGCCCTCTGGTGCGCATGTTTGTGCCTCGGCCACGCATGGGCGGTCCAGTCGGAACGGTCTGAAGTGGGGCAAACGATTTGTAAACATTGGTTGGCTTATCTTGGATTGTAAATATCGCGTTGGCTTGTAAACATTCGCAAATTGTAGATAAATTGGCAGATGTCCAAAACACACTTGTACTCAAACAAAAATGATAACTAGAAAACGCATGAAAAGAAATTGTAAGATAACCAAAGAAATCGGATGAGTAACCTGTTCTGGGGGCTGGCTCTCAGTTTTCTGCTTTGGCGGCCGTCCACGTTTGTTTCCATTTTTGCCTTTGCCGCCATCCGAAGTCATTTCCGCGGTCGCGGAAACGTTTTGCGATCAGCCGCGCGCCATACTGCTCAAAGTTCGGACCATTTTTGACGCGAAATCAATCGAACGGTCTATTTTTCACTTTTCCACAAAATTTTCG
Organism: Sphaerolaimus hirsutus; assembly: GCA_964036195.1. NCBI lineage: Eukaryota > Metazoa > Nematoda > Chromadorea > Monhysterida > Sphaerolaimidae > Sphaerolaimus > Sphaerolaimus hirsutus. The sequence goes on from CAXIWS010000429.1 coordinate 117,308, forward strand.
CTCTTTATTTCTTATCTGTGAAAGATATGGATTTGTGACAAAAAAAAGTGACACATCGTGATACAATTTTATGTTATTCATGGTTACTTTTTTTAATCACATGTTTCATTTCTGGCTACATGCCAGAAATGTCTGGCATATGGCCAGAAATCTGAAATATCGATTGACAAAAACTGTCCCCAAAAAAACGTTTCAAAATGGCGCACGATGAATCCGTTTTGGGACAAATGCAAAGAATGAACGAAGCGCTAGAGCGGAATTTGGATGGAACTGCGCCACTAACGCACAATCAGAAGAGACAAATATTAGCCGCTTTTTTGGCAGTCGGGAACACGTTGTTTTCGTATGATGTGGACAACGACGACGAAGAACAAGAGCAGGAACAGCAGAATGCCGCGCAAGAACAGGGTGATCAGGGCAGGAAAAAGTACATGACACCGTATTTACTAGAAAGGGCGCGCTCCAGGGGCAATTACTGGCGAGCTGTTATTGCCTGCAAGAACACCGATCCAGCATGGTTTTACAAACTGTGCAGGGTTCGTTGTTTCACAATTTCTGTTATTTACGTAAAATATACAGACGTATATAACATCACTTACTGTGTTGTGACATTTTCATGTTATTGTTTACAACAACATTGCAATCGAACAGTAAACTGATATGTATGAATGAACTCAGTTTACCGATAACGTTCACAATGATTACAAATTAATTACAGCTGTGGCCAACTGAATTCGAACAGCTGCACGCGATGCTTACAGCTGTCGACCCTGAAACTGGTGAACAGTACCTGAGAACACGAGATGAAAGAAGACACATCGCTGTAGTGACAACAGAAATGCGACTGTTTTACTTTCTGTATACATGCGCAAACGGCCGGGAAGTTGAAGATTGTGCCGGCCAGTCACAGGTGATACCATTTTTCATGCTTTTAGATTGCTTTATAATTCATTGTATTTTGGAAAAACATTTACAGATTTCCGGCGCTACGATTAGAACGATTATTGACAAAGTGTCCAAATAGTGAAAGTTTTGAAGGACCACTTGAAACCTATGGGGAGTGATTTAGGGCAAATGAAAGATTTTGCGCAGCAATACTGGAAACTGTGGCAGATGCCGAACTGTGTGGGGAGTCTGGATGGCAAACACATCCGTATTCGCAAACCCGCTGGTAAGTACATATCATTTTACGCATTCTACTTTTGCCCTCATGTGTTGTTTCCAGTAAACATAAACATGGTGAGTCGTATGCAATGTCACGGTAAACTAAGCGTCGCATTTGCGACGCTTGCGACGCTTGCGACGCGTGCGTCGCCTTCAATCAGAAATAGTCGCCAGTTTACCAAGGTTGCAAATTTTTTTGTGAAAACGTCGCTTTTCGTCGCATTTTGCGTCGAAAACGTCGCAAAATCGTCGCTTTTGCTTGAGTTTAACCGCAACCCCCACCGATTTGAAAGTAACTTCATTTGGGTCATGGGAATGTTGTGCAAATGATTTTTAGATGTACTTGTAGAGAAAAAAATTGCGCTTCTTCTGACGTACCTGGCTTCTCATAAAAGTTATCCAAAAAAAAGTTATGATTTTTTTTTAAAAAGGGCCAAATTGCGCGACGAAATGGCGACGGTCTGGCGACGGTCTGGCGACTGTAGAAAAATGACTAAATTCACAGTGATGGGAAACTGTGCAGTGAGGTGGAAATGTTTACAGTTACAAAAGTAAATGAAAAACGCCTTGCAGAGGGTGGAACGAGATACTGGTGCTACAAGGGCTTCTCGTCGATTATACTGTTCATCAGCGCCAGCGCAGATTTGAAAATTCAGTACGTGGACATCGGTATGCCGGGGTCACAAGCAGATGGTGCTGTGCTGATCACGTCTGATTTCGGGCAGGATTTGATGTGAGTTTACATCCTTTTTGACATGTTCCAATGAGGTGCTATACATTTACACATGATAAAAGTGATACATTTACACAGACATGGCAGAATGCTTATGGCGCCACCGTGCTTGCTGCCCGGTGCAGATGCCAACCAACCTGCAAATACCATTCCAAGTTATTTTGTGGGTGATCGAGCGTTCGCATTGCGCAAGTGGTGTATGGTGCCATATGCGCTGCATGCAGATGACAGCCAGCGACACTTCAACTATCGGTGTGTTTGAATATTGTGAAAGAAGCGTTGTTTGGTAAAACTGAAATCTAAATTTGACTGCAACTACTGCAGCTTATCCCGAGCTAGGCGCACTGTCGAATGCGTCTTTGGTATTTTGGCTGGCAGATGGCGCATACTGATGACCTGTATCGCGATGGAACCGCCACGCGTACAAAGACTGGTTATGGCCTGTTGCCACCTGCACAATTGGCTGCGTGATATCCACGGGGAAAGTGCTGCCAACCAATTTGATGAAAATGGCGATGAAAAACCACAAGACGACCCGAACGACACTGTTGAGCGAAATGTAAGTTTACCTTGCATATTCACTGTTACAATTCAACATCACATAAATTCATTCCCATACACAGCTGCAGTGGCGACCAGTGTACGACAACATGGATACGATCGATAACGTGCCAATCCGAAGGGACGTTGATGAAAGAGATGCGCGCCCCATCAGGGATGCAATCAAGGAGTGGATGATGACGGACGCCGGTTGTGTTCCGTGGGTGAATCCCGCTGACTGCTGAATTTGCAACTACGTTGAATATAAAAATCAAACTGAAATATTTCCGTTGCAGTGGCAGTTAGCATTAAAGTGGCACTGGAATGGTAAACTGATGTAACAAATACAAAAAATTCATTTTCATGCTATCTGCTACAGCTACACTTCATTTTTCGATTGCAACCGGTTATAATGGTTGTTATGTAGTACACTGTTGTTGAATGGACAATTTTCATTCACTATTCGATTTTTGGCTGATTTTTTCTTTTTTAATTGTGATTAAATGATAATTCGCAAAGTCTTTCATTTCACGCTGCGAAAAATTGTGTGATGTGTGCAGCTAATGTTCCTCTTTCATGTGTGATTTTTTTTTCCGGATTCGGGCTTTCCGTTCACGTGCTAGTGATTTATTTGCGTTTAATTGAAATAAAATCATAAAAAATCGAAAGTTTATATTTCATGTCCGCTGTGTACACCAATCGATAGCGCAATGAAAAGTGATAATTTAGAATGTTTCAATAAACGAAAAAACGTAACAGGTGATTTTATAAAAATTTATTTCCACAAAAAAATGATAAATTCAATAAAAAATCCAATGTTGCACTTAAAAATATTTTAAAAATTTTGACAACATCTACACAACGTACTGTACACGATGATGCAAAAAAATTGCATAAACTATGCTCCGTTCTTCCACAATTAAAGAAATTAGAAATTAATGTTTACAGCGTAAATTCACATCACAGGCAAACTTGAAAAAAATAAAGATGGCGGCCTAAACTCCGCCCACTTTTACTATGCGTGAATTTAGCCGGTAAACTAAAAAATGGAGTTTACTGCCAGTAAACTGAAAACGCCAGTAAACTAGTGTGCGTGGGGCCAATAGAGTGTCATCCACTTTTGTTCAATGCTCTGTTCTTATCTAGAACAGTTATGCTGACATGGTTTTGGGTCAAATGAATCTGCAACAATGCATGACAAGGTGCTTCAAAACATTAGAAGGCGTCAAAAATTGTTGATAACACTCAAAACGTGAAAAATTTATTGGGTAAAAGCTTGAAAAAACAAAAACTATTTCAGATTTCAGATCTATTGTCTTTTCTATTGTCTTTGTTTAGAGGGACATTTTACCATGCATTCTTATAGACTGAACTTTGTGACACTTTTGATTATTTATACAAATGTGCCATACACATGTTTGAAGAGTGTGTGCCAGAGTTGTACAAATACTGGTATTTTTGGAAAACGTAAACGTAAACGTAAATACCTTTTCAAATTTTGGAGTATAAATACTAAAACGTAAGGTATTTTTAAAATACCTGGGAATACGTAAAATAAAACGTAAACGTAAAAATCAATATTGTTTGTTGTGCAAAGCACAGAGTTCTTCCACTATCACTGAATAAAAAAGGACATTTTTACAACATTATGTATGTTCCTATGATCTTCATTGACATCATCTGTTTACCTACATACCTGTATTTTACCTATATTTTATATAGAATTATGGGATCGGGATATTGAATTGGGGTAGGATCGAAACCAGTTGAGATTTGGCGTCGTTGTCAACTAGTGCGTGTAGGGTCATATGGTGCCAATTCCTTAAGTGGACAATGGCAAGTGAAAAGTAAAAAAACAGTAAATTTATAAGTGGCAAATGAAATGGCAAGTTAAAGGACACATGGCAGGTCACAAGACGACACTAGTTTTTGACTTTTGACTTCATTTCACTTCTCACTCATAAATTTACATTCCTCTCAAATTTTTAAATTGTTTAAGTTCTTCACTTGCGGAATCGGCACCCTCTCATCATTTAAGCATGATAAACTCATCATAATACACTACATTTGTCAAATAATACAGTTCCGTTAACTTAATTTTTACGTTTTCTCTGGTACCCGGGTAATTGTGCCAGGAAAACGTAACAAAACGTAACGGTATTTTTGGAAAGCGTAAACGTAAACGTAAGTATAAATACCCGAATAACCGGGTATTTCGGGTAAACGTAAATACGTTTTTGCAACTCTGGTGTGTGCCTTTGAAAGTGCTGATCTACAATTTTGTCAAACTTGAATTCGGACAATTTAGGGCTCAAATGTTTTAATTGTTCAAAAATTTAAGAAATAAAAGCAATGTTGGTGTGAAACCGTGAAACGACAGTAGTGATGGAATGGTGCCGTGACGCTGGCGCCTTTCAATCGTTAACAAAACATAGGCGTTTTATTTCTTGTTTCTTTGTGTCTTTATTTCTTGTTTCTTTGTAAGATGTCGCTTACTTTCGCATATGAAATAAGTGTTTACTTATGTTGTATTACCCATGACCAGGGTTGGCCAAATCTCAGAGAAAAATAAAAATACAATAAAAAATGGAAAATGAAAGAATAAAATGATATTTAAAAAAATGAAACATGAAATTAGAATAAAATACGATTTTTATACAATTTTATTACAATTTCAGTAAAAAGAATTTATTAAAAAAACAATCTTGGTTATGAACTACAATAGAAAATAAAAATAAAATGGAAAATTGAAGAATAAAAAAAAAATAAAATACCTTTTTTTACAATTTTACTACAATTTTAGTAAAACGAATTTTACTATAACCAACACTGCCAATGACTCATGTAGCCAATTCAGGTTCTTTATTGAGATTAGCATTGAAAAAATCTCTGGGAGATTTACATTTAAAAAATCTCAGTTGAAAGTTTTTCTGAGATTTATATTTTTTTCACGATTTTCCAGAGAGATTTAATTATATTTTCTTTTTGAGAGATTTTCTGAGATTATTCAAAATATCAGAAAATCTCTCAAATTCTGATATTTATATTTATTTATATTTTTTCCAGGTTTTTTGAGAGAGATTTAATTATATTTTTTTCTTGAGAGATTTTCTGAGATTATGTTTAATTATATTTTCTAAAAATTGACGATTTTTTTCAATGCTAATTGAGATTAAGAAACAATGACAATAACAGTAGTTGCACAATAACTTTGTTCTCAATATGATATACTAAATGTGTCTTCCTTCATGTGCTATACTCCCAGTCAAAACATTCCAGTCCATGTACGTAAAAAATTGTGCAGTCGACAACCCCAGAAATTTGGACTGTGTGATGAGGGGTATAATTTCAAATGGAATAATTTATCATTGTTTACAAAATGTGAAAACTTATCAATTCATAAAAGCACACACACTTAACTCACAATTTGAGATAAAATAAGAAAAAGGTATCTGCATGTGTAAGACATACAAGGCAGGTGAATGTGTTGAAATTGTACCAATTGTGCAACCCTTTCTCAACATAAGTTTCCGTATTTCTTCTAATAGAACGGCATACCACCAATAGAACAACACCTCCATTAGAACTGCAGGTTTTGGCATGTTTTTCCGGACACGAAACAATAGAATGGCACTCTGCAATTGAACGGCAGGTAGATATTAAACTGCCGGCAGAAAATATTGGGACATTTTTGAAAAAAATTTCAATTGCAAATTATTGCGAAATGAAATAAATTTGGGTTGGGCCACCCCCACCAAAAGATAGCCCTAACATTTCTCTACAGGAACCCCCGGGGGGACCCCTGTAGCTGCTTTGATGCGGCCGCAGGGGCGCCTCCCATAAAATTTTTTCATTTTTGAGATGGCCTAAAAAAACGGGACATCGTAGTCCATTTTTTTGCGCTCTTTACACGCGTTGTGTAAAGAGCGCAAGAGGATGTCGTTTGGACATTCCTGTAGAGAAATGTGTGCTCTTTCTTTCTAGCCGCATAACGCGGCCTGTATCCTAAAATTTTCGTCAAAAATTTGTCTGCAAAAATCGACGTTTTTTGGTCGGTTTTGGCAGTTTTGACGCAATTTTGTTTAGCGTCTGCCTGAATCTGTACAGAGGGGAGCGAAAAGTGAATGAAAGATGCACAAAAACATGGCGCATCTTTCTAACTGCTCCAAATTCCCCAAAAGTCCCCTCAAAAAAAGTTGTTTTAGAACATCGACGAACTTTTTTGCGTCCAAAAAGACGTTCAGGTTCAGGCCGCCTTGATGGTGCTCCTGCAGCAGGAGACAGGCCCACACCGTGCGGTCGCGGTGGTGGCGAGCCTGATGAATAACTTTGGGCAGACCACGGGGGATGGGAAGCCCTTTGTGGTCGTGTAGCGGCACACGGTCCTCGGAAAGACGCGGCGCCAAAAAGTTAGTTTGAGTGCTTTTATAGAACTTTTTTTGAGGGGGATTTTGGGAAATTTGGAGCGGTTAGAAAGATGCGCCATGTTTTTGTGCATCTTTCATTCACTTTTCGCTCCCCTCCATGCAGATTCAGGCAGACGCTAAACAAAATTGCGTCAAAACTGCCAAAACTGACCAAAAAACGTCGATTTTCACAGACAAATTTTTGCTGAAAATTTTAGGATACAGGCCGCGTTATGCGGCTAGAAAGAAAGAGCACACATTTCTCTACAGGAATATGCTGATCGCAACCTCTTGCGCTCTTTACACAACTCGTGTAAAGAGCGCAAAAAAATGGACTACGATGTCCCGTTTTTTTAGGCCATCTCAAAAATGAAATTTTTTTACGGGAGGTGCCCCTGCAGCCGCATCAAAGCAGCTACAGGGGTCCCCCCGGGGGTTCCTGTAGAGAATTGTTAGGGCTATCTTTTGATGTGGGTGGCCCGCCCCAAATTTATTTCGTTCCGCAATAAATTGCGATTTTTTATTTTTTTGATCGATGTCCCAATATTTTCTGCCGGCAGTTTACATTGGATGAGTGCCAAAGCTAAAAAGACCTAGCGAAAAATGTGTGACAAAATTAGTGAGAAAATAGAACGGCAGCCTCCATAGAATGGCAGGTAAAAAAGCTGATGAAACAATAGAACGGCGCCCTTCTATTAGAAGCAATACATCTTATTGTCTGTGAGTATTTATGCATAAAACAAATATATTCACCGCTATGGAAGATTATCGGTATGGGAACTTGGCATGGTGCCAACAGATACACGTGAAAAAATAAAGATACACCGTCGCTGACGATGGCGAACAGGCGAGGCGTCCTCTACGCAGCCAGCACAATAGTTGACACAAGGTATCTGTCAACTCAGATTTCAGCTTCATGTGTCGCTGATGCTCTAAATGCACAGTCCAGAGCACCGTATTCATTTCATGCCGATCATTTCCACGGATTGATGCGATTTCATATCTAACGGGACAGACCTAAATTCATCTGGTGCCAGGACAATAGACAGAGGGTGGTTGGGGGTTCGCACGAATCGTAATTTTTTAATTTTCTTTTCATTTTGCATGTAGGCCATTTGAATTGCACCGCAATTGACTTAATTTCAATTTTTGATCTCTAATTGTGATGCCAAATAAAAGCTCACATCTATAACCCTGGACAGAAAAAAATTGCGACAAACTTGAGCACGGGTGGGATCCAATGAAAAAACTTTTAAAAACTTTCTGTGTTTTCTGTGTTCATGTATTTCCATGTTCTCCAATAAAAAACTCACTTGAGCTTTGCGTTTTCGAATTTTTTGAGTGCCCGTTTCTGTGTAAAACAAAAACACAGAAACTCGATGAGCTACTTTTATCAGCTTTTTAAGGCATAGAAAGGGAAAAGTTCCATTTGATTTTGCCTTGATTTTGATACTTGCCATTTCACTTCTCATTTTACTTCTCAATTCACTTCTCACTTCTCATTTTGCGGAACTGGCCCCTGGACTCTGGTCTGATGTTTATGTGACTGAATCTCAAAATCTTCATTCAACAATTTGTTCAATGATGTTCGATTTTTATGATGTCATTTTCCTATAATCACTATTTTATCACAAATATATATATATACAGGGGTGGGCATCTTCAGTTACCGCTGGAAAAACGCGATAGCTTGAGCTACAGTTGAGCTATCACAATGAAATTTTAACACAATAGAGTAGACTCCATAGGACACCTATGCTGAAGTTTGCAACCCAAACGGCCACAGTTTGGAGGAGTTGTGGAACACACAGTTTTTAGTGTAATTTTGTGACTTCACCTCCCTTATCTCGGGACTGGGGGACTATTCGAGTAAAAAAAGAATTTGGTAGTAGGCGCGACCACAACATACTCAAAGGGCATCAAAATCGGCCGATGTACGACAGAATGGGACAACACCAAAGACCGATGACCCCCCCCCCCCCCTCAAATGCCACCCTCGATTTATCCTATGGGTGACGCCAAGTCACAAAATTACACTAAAAACCGTGTGTTCCACAATTCACCCAAAATGTGGCCGTTTGGGTTGCAAACTTCAGAATAGGTGTCCTATGGTATCTACTCCATTGTGTTAAAATTTCATTCCGATAGCTCAACCGTAGCTCAATCTATCGCATTTTCCCAGCGGTAACTGAAGATGCCCACCCCTGTATATTCATAAAAACTTCATAGGTTTCCATTTAGGGAAATCTTTTGTTACATTTTCTACCATCCAGAAAAGCCAGAATGGCACTAACAGTTCAAGAGATTTATGATTTCTCAATTAGAATGGGATAATGATGTTCAATTCACTGATCTTTTATCACTGGTGAAGCAAACCACACCATAGAAACTGAAAATCACTCAGCCGAAATTTTTATAGTGCACCTTGCACAGAACAAGTCCGGACACTTTCTTGCACTGTCCATCTACACATCTGCATTTCTGCTCGGCACCTGGATAAAAACAATGATACACCGTATTTGCTTGAATAATCCCCCCTGTTAGATGAGCGAGGAAAAAATAATTACCCCGTTACGGCCTTATGAAGTCGTTTTGTCAAATTTGAACTAAAATGGCATGTTATTTAGTGAATAAAGCATACCTATTTCGTGAAATGACTTGACGAAAATATTTTTGAAAATTTTGATGAAGATTCCTCTCCTTGAATAATTCCCCCTCAGATAGCTCGCTCAAAAAATGTGACGGAAAAAATATCCCCAGTGGGATTATTCGAGTAAATACAGTAATTTTAAAAGTGAAAAACCAAAAAATAAATTCACCAAATTTATTGTCACACTCTGCATCCCCAGCACACTTTGGGCTCTTAATCAGTTTTTCACTCACACTGCTGTAAGCTTCAATCGCAATGAAAATGCTGCATAGCAACAGACTAACAAAGATTAGTTGCTTAACGGACATTTTGATGAAGATATTAAAAATGTCTATGGATATTTTGAAGCTTGGTTTGTGTTTACTGATTTTGTCGACGTTTTGCAGTGAACTAACTGAATTTTTTGATGCGAAATGTTTGCCTATTTATTTTGTACGCCGGGTCTTTTATGAAGCCGCATCCACGTAAATAAGCTAGACACGTTGTAATGCAAAATTTAGCGAAATTTCATTACACAGGACATCATGCAGAAGCATATATTTTCAAAACATTTTTCAAATTTACCACTTAGTCCAATAACATTGGTCTGATCAACATTGAGCAAACGTGTATTTACGGCGCTTACAAAATGACATTATTCAACGCACTGTAAAGTGACATCTATGGGAGTTGTCGTGCTGGTGCCAATCCCGCAAGTGGGGAACTGACAAGAAAAGTGGCAAGTGAAAGTAAACCAATCAGTGAGTAAGTATTTTCATTAACGATTTTACTTGTCACTTGTCAACCGCTTCACTTTCCAACTTCCTTAAACTGACTTATCAAAATCCATTCATTTTTTGTCGAAATTGGCGTCTTGTATTTTTATTTTTTCCTTTCATTATGACTCAGACTCTCAGTATAAAAAGATTGCAGAAACGTAGTGTGCCAAATTAAATCAGCATGACAACCCCCACTTATGTCACTGCAGTTTTGTACAGTGACATGAAAGTGACAAGCTTTATATATTT